>PVIA01012888.1:0-35227 GCA_004024845.1 Tonatia bakeri
AGTGTTCGGGAGACTGGGAACTGGCTGAGCTCAGGGAGTCCAGACTGAGCAGGCTGACACTGGGGCCATCTCCCCTGCTGCTCGGACCCCCTCGTCTTCACTGGACATCGCAGAGCAGCCGGTGACTTCACCAGCACCCCGAGAGGGGCAGGGCCGCCCCTCCGGCACCTGGGCCCTGCTCTGCAGCCTCACTCAGAAGCTCTTCTTCTGCATGGACCGAATTTGTGTTGCGCTCCTGAGCCAGCCCACGGCTCTCTCATTGAGGAAAAGTATTTAAATGCAACGAGACAAACTGATACATCAGGGTCTGTCCCCAGCAGCCCATCCTCTGGAAAATTACACCGAACTATCACCAAAACCCATTTCTGTAGTCTTAACGCAGGTGGGAGCTTACCAAGTTAGCGTCAGGGTGAAGAATGGGCTCCATCAGTGGGATTTAATCAACACGCATTTTTTTCTCCGCCTAAGAGCGGGACTGGTATTGAGCAGAACACAGGCGGAGGATAAGGTGACTGCTGGCTCACTGAAGAGGACGGACGTGTTGGAGCAGCCACAACGGGCCTGCTCTTCAGGGTGAAGAGACAAAGCTTTCGTCTTCCAGTTGCTTAGGTGCTTCTGGAAAACCGTCTCGCCAGCCGACCTGGGACCCTGCTGGGACGGCCCCCTGTGTAAGAAACTGAAGAGGCAGGAGACAGCGGTGCGGCCTGCATGGTGGGGGTCTTGGGGGGTGGGGAATAGCTGGGCTTTGTCGGAGGAGCAGGATGGTGTGTGGGGGGTGTGTGTGGAGGGGTGGCAGGGTGGGGCTCTTTGGGACCAGTAGGTGCCCAACCAGAGGGGCTGAGTGCATTTCAGAGAAAAGCAAAGAGTCTCTTGTGTCCAGAATCCTGGGAGCCAACGAAGGGAGGGAAGGTGATACTGGACAGACCCTCAGCCTGGGCCACCTGACTGGATGCCTGGAGTCCGTGGCTTTTCTCTTCCTCACTCAGGGGGGCCGGATGGTTGCAAGAAGGTGGGAGAAAGGAGAGCCCTGCCTAGCCTCTTCCTCCCCGGCTCACTGCCCCCGAGAACTGGTTCCTGATGCTGTGGGACTCTGATTTTTACAGGAAGCTTCGATAGACAGCAAGCGTGATGGGGAGACAGAGAGGCGGCATCTTTGAGGCAAATATCCCGAGAACTTAAGCCCACAGAAAGGGACACATCTGAGGGGCCACACTCTAGGTCCGGCCACCAGAGACAGTGCAGCAGTGACCGCTCCCCACGAGTGCAGAGAGGGCAGCCAGGTCTCCGCCTCGGCATGAAACCCACCATCAGTGCCTCCAGGTGCCTCCAGGCGCCTCCCTGGGAGAGGTGGTGATGGGCACAGACTGCAGACAAAATCCGTTTTTCCATTTCATCTTCTCAGCTGACACTGGAGAAGCATTTCCAGTAGGAATGGGTGGGCACACCCCTACCCCCACCCCCAGGCCCCACCCCCACTCCCCACCCCCCACCCAGTAGGCCATTCTCTTTAAAGGGGACGGCATGACTTCTCTGACCTGGCACGAGGACCCCTCTGTTTCTCAGGTGAAAGGACCGACAGTGCTCTGTCCGGCAGGTGTCACGTCTTGCAGCGCTGGCCGGGCTGTGTTTGTTCCTGGCTGCCTTCGCCTCCGGCGTGTCCGCAGGCTGGCCTTCTCTGCCATCTTCAACTGCCGTCTCTGTCCCCGTCTACCCAGTGGAGACGGCAAGTTACATTTGTGAGGAAGGGAGCTTTCATTTTGATGGTTTGATTTCATTCCACAACGGGATTAAAGTAAAATAGACTTGACTGTATGTTTTTTAATTACCGATTCAAACTAATTTCAAAGTAACTTGTTGGGTATGATCCAGCCACATCACACATTTAAGCTGATCAGAATTCAAGTCTCGTGCCTAAATGCCATAAAAATGCTCAAATATATCCAAAACGGGGTGAGGTGTTGAGCAGAGATGAAAGCCTGATGGTGTCCCTCAAACGTACGTGACACGGGTATCTTGATTTCTTAGCTACTCAGGGACTCAGCGGAAAGAGACTGGGGACCACGCTGGCTTCTAGTGAGCCATTCCTGGGGGGAGGTGTATAAACTCAGTACCTGCGTCACCCATGTCTCTGTCCTGAAACGGAAGGACACAATTTTAATACTTGAACAAGGGCATTGGGTCCAGGACCTGGAATTGGTTAGTTGGTTTCCAGAGGCACAGAATACATCCAGGGTTTCATACCATTTTTCTTGATACGGGAGGTGGGGCTACTCATATGAAAATGCAGGAGTAGGAGGAAATCTTTCCAGGGAACGACCAAGCTAATGGCTCCCTGCCCTGCGGACACAGGATGGCCGTGGGGAGCGCGTGCAGTGAGGCGGTCAGCAGAGCTGTCTGAAGCCCTGGAAGCCCCACCCTGCTATTTCTGTTTTTCCACCTCACTGGCTGTGACTAGGTCTCAAGGACGTCCCTGGAATAACCAACCATCCCTAGAGTGACCGCTGTAATTGACCTGGCAGAGGACTTGGGGGTGGGGACTTCGGGCAGGTCCCTAGAGTGCTCCCAAGGAAAAGGCTGAGCACAGTCACGGCAGACCACACAGTCAATGAGCGGTTGCCTCTCCAGTGCCTCCTACCTGGGACCTGGCCCGCAACCCAGGCATGTGTCCTGACTGGGAATCGAACCAGTGACCCTTTGGTTCACATTCTGGCACTCAATCCACTGAGCCACAGCAGCCAGGGTGAAATCATACCATTTTCTTACAGCCTTTCGACCAACCTGGACATACAACGGTTACTTCCAAGTAAGGTGTTAATGTGACAAAAATCTTAACATTTATGACATTAACTTAGCACTGGGCAGTAAGCAACGAGCAGGAAAAAGTTGGAAAGATGGTCACCCATGTCATGCAGCGGTAAGACGTGTCACACTACTGTCACCCAGAACAAGTTCACAGGGCGGTCCAGAGACTTGGACCCCACAAAAACTGGCACTGGGAAGGGAGTGGCAACTCCCCAGGCCTTGTCCGCCTGCAGGGAAGTCCCAAGCAGCAGCCCTGGGAGTCCTCAGAAAACCCTGCAACAAGAAAGCGAACCAGGCCCTGGCCTGGTTAGTGCGTCATCCTGGTATGCCAAGGTTATGGGTTCGATTCCCCAGTTAGGGCACATACAAGAAGCAACCGATGAACGCATCAGTAAGAGGAACAATAATTTGATGTTTTTTTCTCTCACTCTCTCTCTCTAAAATAAATAAGTAAAATCAAAAAGAAAGAAAGAAAAGAAAGCAAACCAGGGTGTGGTCTGGGGAGCTAGGGGCACCCAAGGACTGTTGAGAGGCTGTGCTTTCTGGGGTGGGGGGACTGATGACGGCCTCCGAGCAGCTCCACTTACACTGCCCCCCAGACCCTGCCCTCAGTGGGCACTGAAGGCTCCCAGAGCCCGGCTCCCTGGCCAGCCTCCCGGTCCCCAAGTGTGGGCCTTGGCGCGTGGGTCAGAACCCGGTGAAAAGCAGCGTGGAGAACTTAGAGCCAACCCCTCTCCCCAGGCGAGCCTCACTGCCTCCACCCTGTCCCCTGATGGTGCTGCCTGGCCAGTCAGGGCGCTGGCCCTGGGGGTCAGAGTGGCTTGCCAGGTCCCGGGTCAGAGCTCTTTCCCTGCAGGGGAGACAGGCCTGGAGCCCCTCGGCTCCTGCTTTCTGACTTGACTTATGCCAGAGGCCCATTCACCCCTTGAACTTGTGAATCCCAGGCCGCCTGTCCCCAAGTCTCCCTGCTCACTCTGGGCCACACGGCTAGCTTTGGACTCACGGTTCTGAGACGGGCAGCCCACCGATCCCTCACCACTGCTCTCCAGAAACGGCCGTGGCAGTTCTGGCACCATTCAACGGCACCATTCAACTGACTCGGAAGCAGTAAAGACACCCCTACCCCTGTTTTAAAGAGGAAAAGACAGAGAAGGCTCAGCGTGTCTCCTACCTTGGGCTGTGTGGTCAAACATTTCTGTGGTGTCCAGCCTCACAGCACCTGTGTGTGGGCTGTCACGTTACGGACACACAGACGTCGCCGCCTCCCTGCAGGGCCGCCACGCACAGCACACGCCGCTGTGGCCTTCCTGCAACAGCCTGGCCTCGCACCTCACACACAGACGGGGGACCTCCCCCTCCTGGGGGTCTCATGGGGTCAGCTCGTCACCATGGACTCACGGCCAAGGGCCCTACAACTCACGCCCGGATGATGACACAGTCCAGTCGGTCACCCTCTCTGTACGTGACCCCCAAAGAGGCCCTGGTGCAAACGAAAAGCAGAACTTCAGGTCTCTGCCTTTCTCGGAGCCCTCTGACCCCCTCACCCTGCTGGAAACTCCTGTAGCCCTTCCTCCCGATGCCCAGGCCTCCACCCCTCCCCCTGCTGCTCTGTGCCTCCGCGCCCTTGCTTATGACACCCCACACGGAGATGCTTTTCTCGCCCACACTCCATCACCTGCTGGCTGGCTCCTCTCACCGGTGGAGGTTCAGCTCCTGTGTGGCCTTGCTGTCCCCGCTCAGTGTGCCCATGATGCCCGTGCCCGTTCCTAGCGCGGCATTTTCTGGGGCCACCGGAAATGGCCCCCCTGTGTGTGTTTGCGCAGTCTCCTTTCCGACCACCATTTTTCCAAGGGTGAGAACAAAATTTAAAGAATCGCTTTGAAAAAAATACTCAGGTCTCCAGCACCTAGAACAATACATGATATGTACTAGGCACTCTAATTTTATAGAAAGGGGCCGCAGTAATTCCTTTTTTATTGCATTCAGGTTGATTGCCCTAAGCGTTAAAAAATTCCTCTTTGTGTCGAACAAATCAGTGTTCGCCCACGGCACACACTTTACAGTTTCTGAGAACCAGACTACATGTCTTCTGAGCGAACAATCCCGCCCTGCCCCCTGCCCCCCCAGAAAGAGGCACCGACAGAGGCGCCACGGTCCATGTGGCTCGGTCCCCGAGCACCGCGCTCCTACCACAGTGAGGGACAGCAAGTCCTTTTCCGCTCGGTGTTGTGGCTGAGCTTCAAGGGCAAATGGCCAGGCGTGATGCTCTACCGCTTCACGAAGGAGCTGGGGAGGTCGGGTAGAAGGGGCCCGTGAGGCCCTCGGGCCAGAAGCAAAGTGAAGAAAAAGGAAAACACATCTCTTTCCAGGGATTACGTGCAAGCCACAATGACGAAAGGATGAAAACAGCCCGTCTTCCGTTTTGTTTTCTCTGGAGAATTAAACCAAAGGCTCTCACGTGACTGCCCCGGCATGGGGACCTCAGGTGGCTGTTGGGAAGTGGGCTGGCCCTCCCACGGGCCAGTGTCCCCGGGAGAGAAAGGCCCGCTTCTCCGGTGGACGGCACCGCAGGCCTGTGCCCAGGGCAGTCGGCAGAGACGCCTTCTGCTCTCGGCTGCTTTCGTTTTTTTGGGTCGTAACTCACCCAGGGGCAGTCAAGAAATGTATCCTTATTGTTTTTAGAATTGTTGTGTTCTGTTTCAGCGCCAGAACCCAGGGTGGGCCCTCCTAATAGAGGCCACAGTGACAGCAACTGCGTTTCTACTTGTTTGCGTTTCTCCTGGAGCAGGGCTGCTCACTCCCTGCTTCCCTCTGCTTTAGGAAGTGATGTTTATTTCTGAGTTTTTAAAGAGCCATCACCTCCGGGTGGGGACCTTCACGGCAGGGGTGCTGCTGTGTCAGATACTGCAACCTCCCCCCGTGGTGTTTATTTCCAACGTCCCCCTTCGCCCCCTCTGTGGGTTAATCCCGCCTCGGCCAGCTTTCTCTCGGACCTGGGCAGTCTCTACGGCGAGCTGGCGGTCCGGTCCCCACAGGTTCTTTAGCTGCAATTTTCCTGACTTCCTTCCAAATGCGGCTCTTCCCTGGCATGCGATGCTCAACGCCCCTTCTTTCTGAGACATTTCCTTAAGACTCCTCAGAGCTCCTCCCCAAAGTCACCAGAAACATCCAGTGCCTGCGTCTGCCTCCCTTCTCTCACCCTCTTGCCCCCTCCCTGTTCTCTCGGTGGCCCTTATGTCACCTGCCCCCCTCTTTGGATCCCACTGCTCATGCCCCTCAGGAGTGGGACGGGTCCTCAGCCTGGCTCAGGGCCCCTCTCCCTCTTCCCCAAATGTCTCCCCACTTCTGCCTCCTCCCGACACCTCTGGGACTCACGCTCTTAGAACCTCTCTTTCTGGAAGAGAGGCTAATCACACACCATCTAATGCAAATGCAGCAGTAAATCCTGGAACAGCGACAATGATGGCTAATACTCACGGAGCCTGCACCACGTGTCCGACGCTGGTCTCAGTGCAGCATGCCCCTGAAGTCCCGAGACGGTCCCCTGCAGCAGGCGCTGTGCTACCCCCATTCGTCTGGTGACAAAACCGAGTCTCAAAAAGAGTTAGTTATGATTTTTGCAATGAGAATATGCGAAAGGGCTATTCAAGAGAGATCCAATTTCTAAGACATTATTCGAACCGAGGGCACTTACAGGGAAGATGGGAAAATGGAACGTGAGCCCTTCAGTTCAGAGATGAGTGAGAAAATGTGCCAGTTTCTAGAATGAACTTGACCTAATTGCACAAGCAAATTCTAACAGAACTTCAACCACGGTGAAGTAGAGTCGTATCTGACGTGACATCCACACACCACAAAGACACCCGTCTTCGTCTGCAGAGGCGACTGTGGCAGAAAGTGGGCTACAGAGTGCCTTGTAAACAAGAGACACTTTTTCCTCCTAGCTCTGGAGCTGGGGAGTCCAAGATTGAGGTGCCGGCAGATGCAGTGCCCGGGGAGGGCCTGCTCCCCGGTTCCCAGACGCTGTCTTCCCCATCACCTCGCACGGCAGAAGGGGGTCTCTTTTCTAAGGGTGCTAATCCCACGCATGAGGGCTCTGCCCTCATCACCTAACCACCCCTCAAAGTCCACACCTCCGAAGATGCCCGATTTAGGGGCCAGACTCCCACTCACGAATCGGGAAGGACGCAGACATTCGGCCTGCGGCCACACCACTGAGTCCGTGCTCGGGCTGGCATATCTACAGAGCCCAAGTGCGGAAGAGGCAGTTATTTCCAAACGATAGTGCTAAATAAAGTACGGAATTTATAGAAGTTTTCTTTTTTTCCATGACGACGATGTGTTTCTTTCTAGAAAATACCCTGCTCTCATACAAAAAGGAATCTGTTGTCTGGGACCCTGTGCTGGGCAGCACCCCGACTGAGTCTGCGGGAACAGCAGGACGGCAGACAGTGAGAGGCAGCAGGACAGGCGAGCCGCCGGCCTCCAAGGCCAGGTGCCCCAGAAAGGCGGGAGCCACAGCCTGTTGGCCGGGATTCGAGGCCATGCCAGCGGGTGGGCCAGCTCTCCTTCTCTGGGACCCCACTCTTGGGCTGTGCTCTTCCAGAGCAAGGAGCCCGTCGAAGAGGAGCGGCTCCTGCCCCCAGGGCAGGCCCACCCACCAGGTGTTTTCAGTCCGGGAACGAGTGCGGCCGAGAGGTGACCAAGGAGCAAACTCTAGAGACACTTTGTAGTGCAGACTCATGGCAGCTCTCAAACATCTCCCTGCACATGCAAAGCTTTTGGTTCATACAAGTGTGGGCCAACGACTCCTGTCTGGACCCTGACCTTGACCCTGACCACATCACTAGTCCTCCCCTCCAGAGGGGGCGCAAGCCCCTCGGGATAGTTCTGAGGGTCCTTGGGGCAGGAACGTGCAAACTTTGGTGTGTGAGCTGAGTGTCTGTGCACATAGCTCCCCCAAAGGGAAGGAGTCCCAAAGCCTGGCAGCTCTGTGAGCCATCAGCTTATTTTTCTGCCATCCTCCCTTAAAAATGGAATTTGCTGCATTGGGCTAAAGAAAAACAGCTCCTTCTTATTTTAATTTAGCGGGTGAGACAGATTTCAGAAGTTCTGTTTCTTATCTCTTATTCAGAATCTCTCCCAGAGACTCAAAATAGAGACAAGAATCAGGGCTTCTGTATGGTACATTTTACCAGCGGAGTTTTAATAAGTGGGGACTGTTTTTCCTGCAGTCTGGTGCGCCGAATTGTGTTTCCAGGGCAAATGGCTCTGAACATGGTAAACGTTATCGCTAAACCGTCTGCCTCCCTGCTTTGTGCTGCCTCAAAGAATTAGATGAGGCAGCCTCCACGAAGCAGCAGAATCAAATTTAGGTGAACATGCTGTTTTTCAGAAAAATCTAAACCTGTATTTAATTTTATTAACAAGAGGCTGGGGGGAACCTCGGTATGCAGTAATTGCAATTTATACTAAATATGCTGATCATAAAGACCCCAGCTTCAGTGATTTCTCCAAATCTTAGTGCAATCAAATATTGTAAATGATGTTCATAAGCTTGGAACTCATTTAATGCTCCCCATTGAACCCATTCCTCTTAGCCTGCCTGGAAGGGGGAGAACCCTTCCCAGGCAGGAAGCCCCATTCCTATATTTATCACACTTGAGTAATGAGAGTTCCACTCAGTTCCACTGATATTATTTGTTCTCCCAAGATGTGATAAGTTGAAGTGTGTTGCCATAGGGATTTAAAGATCTGTTAAAAAATAATTTTGGTTATCAAGATGTTTATTATATCACAGTCATTTCAGCTAAGTGCATAATTCTTTCCTTAAGTGTGGACTGGATTAATAGATTTGAGCCCAAACAAGTGCTTAGAAGTTCAGAAGAATATGAGATTCTCTTGAATGGAAGATCAAGATGATTTCTCAGAAAACTGGGCAATAAAGCCAGATAGGAATGAAACTGATGGAGACAGGTGTAGGAATAGAATTACTATTTTCTATGTTAAAAAGCCACTTTTACACATCTTTTCTCTGTGTTTAAGTGTGCAAATGGAAGATAGTATATTTGCACTACACGTTAACTCCTGTGTCTTTTTAAACTTACCATTACACCTCAGAGTTAACTAAAAAGTACGTTGAAATCCAGTTCATAAAAAAATTATGTACAATATGAACCATAATGTGTTACTACTTTTTTATCTTATTAAAATTTATTTTTAATTAGAACCATTTTATCCCTATACTAAGATTTGTTCCACAATTTATTGAACTAGTACACAATGAACAGCAGTTAGATTACTTCTATTCTTTAGCTAGTTAAAAAAATCATTCCACTAATTCCTCATTTGGAGAATTTGGACTACTTCAAGTCATCATTAGCATAAATGCTGAAGTCACAGACAGTTACTCTCACAGATTCATGTCTTTGTGTAGGTGAGTTTCTGCAGAGAAGCATTGCTAGGTCCTGAGATGTGTGCACTTGAATTTTGATCGGTACAGCCAAGCGGACGGATGTTTACTCCTGAGAAGACTGCATGTGGTCACCGGCTCCCTGCACTCTCTCTGAAACAGAGGGCTGCTGAAGGTAGAGTTCTACCCACTTGACGGGTAAAAAGTGGCATCACAGCGCAGTGTTCACAGGTGCTCTTTATCACCAAGGAAACGAGACATCTTTTCTCGCCCGTAACACTCAACGACCGCGACACCACCAATCAAAACCGTGCTGCAAGGCTTTAGCCTGCCCCAGTCGCAGCGACAGACACCGCCTGACCGAGGTCACTGCTGGAGCTGGAGACTAGTCAAACATGAGTGACACACGACCTAAAGCAACCTTTATAAAATGTATCACACAACATCTGCAGAACACATGTTATCTTCAAGCGCAATTGAACAATTCGCCAAAATTGATCATACGCTGAGCTTTAAAACAATTCTCAACTAGTTTGATGTACTGTAATCATTCTGAATGTTAGAATGCATTTAAGCTAGAAAAATTGTAGAATAACAAAAAATTAGAAATTTTTCAAATATTTAAGTATAATATTATAAATTATGTCTATCTATATTTACAAAAAAAGAGAATAAAACTAGATTGCATTCATTCTAGGAATGAGCTGGGGTTTATCATTTAAAAATAATCCATTTTAATCTCTCACATTAACCAAATGAAGAATTAAACCATATGATTATCTTGACATCTAGTTCTACTAAACATTTAATAGACATTCTAGCCAATGCAATTAGGCAAGAAAAAAAAAGTTGAGGGATTTAAAATGTCATTCTGGATGCCATGAATTGTGTATTTAGAAATTAAAAGGAACTACTCATTTACTGTGTTAGACTTGATTAAGATTAATGTGTAAATTCAACAATATGTGTGGAAATCAAGTACATCTAAAATCATTGTACTTTCATATATAAGCAAAACAGCATTATTTAGTGAAAGTTTTAAATGGAACCACTTTTGGTAGCAAAACAAACATCAAAAACTTCAAAATAAATATAACAAATAAGAATAAATATACCAATGCAACAGGACTCAGAAAGAAATTTGTTTATATATGGAATAAAAATGATGCTAAATATATCTTAGCACCACAAGAGAATGATGCATTATTTAGTAATGTGTTTGGAAACTGCTCACTAGTTACAAAAAAATAAACTAAACAAAATTGGATCTCTAATTTACAATGTATACGAAGTAGAGTTCTGACATGTTGGATACCTAAACACGAAAGGTAAATTGTGAAACTATTAGAAGAGAAGAAGAGAAACAATCTTGTAACTTAGAGCATGAGTTGGCAAAGTTTTCCATAAGAGTTCCCACAAGTAAAAACTGTAGCACATACAAAAACGGATTTTACTATATGGAACTGACTACTGTTACAGAATGAAGGATGCTATAGCATGCAGTACATAGTATATGACAGTGTGGTACACAATATACTCATATAGAATATGCAATAATATGTACATGGAAGGAATTCTTGGAATCCCACCAAAAAGAGAGAAAATCAATTCAAAATGTGCAAAGGTTTATAATTTATAATTCATAGAAAGCGAGCCCAAACTCATCCAAGAATCTTACAAATACTCAAACCCATAAATTATAGGCTAAATATAATAAAAATATAATAACTTACATCAACAAGGTAAGCAAAACATTACCACCAAGCCAAGCCGGTAGTAAAGTGTGTGCATGGGAGAGACGGCAGCTGCCAGGACAGCGGTGCAGCGCATGCGCACTGGGGCGCGTCGCATCCCTGAGAACTGGGTCAGTGCGGAGCAGCCCCACGTCCTTGCTGAGCGGGCGGCCGCCTGGCCTGCGGAGTGCGTGCTTGCCCCCACCTGCTCTGGGTGTGCGCATCTGTGTGCATCCTCGCTGGGAGTGTGCACGCGCTGACGAGCACGGGGCCAGCCCTGGTGCTAGGTGCTGTCCCCACTGAGTGCATCCTTGTTGCCGGAGTGGGACCCGTGAAGCCCCTCCTCCTCATACGTCCCAGGCTCATAAGAGGGCGCATCTGAGGTCTCCATCCCCTCGCACGGCGCGAGCTGGAGGCATTCCAGCTGGGGCCTGATCAGGGACACGTGGAAGGCGCTGGCTTCAGATATGCTGCGGCAGTTAGAAGGCCCATGCTAACGGCCTCACAGGTAAATGGATGCCCACAAAAACTGTATTGAAGCAATAAAGGAAGAAACAGAGCTCTACTATTTATGGAAACTCAAAACACACGCACATACAACAATGTGTTTTAAAAGGATACATACAGAAGGATGTGTATTACAAAGGGTACTTTGTGAGGGACTGGAAGGCGAACGGGAGAGTCAGGACGAGGATGAAGAAGGGGGAGGGGCCGCACCAACCTGCTGGCCCGCCCCCTTGGGTGCAAGCACCTGCACGGGCCAGGAGGTGGCTCCGCCCTCTGCGTGTGCAGAGCAGGCGCTGTGAGGCTGAGGGCCGCAACTGGCTCACCCTTCTGTAGCTTGGCCGAAGTGAGCCAAAGATGAACAAAGGGGAGAATTTATGAAGCAGAGACGCTCACAGGTAGATACACTGAGCATAGCTGAGTATATGTCATGCTTCCTAATTTTTTAGCACACCTTTAATAAAAACTATACGAGACATAATTCAGTCTACCCTGACTGAACACTCCATTTTGTTTGTATTTAACTCAGAATGATCTGATCATAATTTCTAATCTTATTTAAATATATTTTCCCCAAACTTCAGGAAGGATACCTTGCAAAGACATCTTCTCTGGATGGAATTTGACAACGTGCGTTGGTAACACGGAGGGACCAGGATGGTGTAAACGCATTGTCAACACGGCCCTCCACTGCCACAGCCACTCAGAGCCACTAGCTAGCTTGGTGTGCCAGTAATAAATGCTTTATTATTTAGGGAAAAATACACTCTACAAGTTGCAATGTGCTATGCTCATTCATGCCGCAAATCAACAGAGATCAGCAGGCTGCATAGAAAAATGAAAAGCTTATTTAGAAACTGACACAGGCTTTTGGAGGAGCAGGGATGGCTGAAGTTAACTGCGCTCATTTTTCTTGGCTTGTCAGAGTTGCCACTTGAATTTCACTGCTGAAGACGGAAGATAGCTTTGCTTTGTGAAATTATATCCACAGGAGCAGGGTTTGCATTTGTGGAGATAAAGTCATAATCAGGTGGGATGTACAGGACCACACTGTGGAGATCAGAGCTCGTGTGGGAGCTGGGCGTGACTCTGTGCCCTGGGGCCGGAGAAGATTTGCCAGGCAATACGGTAAAACACCACACGGTTTAGCATTTGTAAAGCACCCGACTGCTTTTTCCTTCCTTGCTTTGCTCTCATTTTGACAGGCTCCGAACCCCAGAAAAGCTATCACTCTGCCCACACACCCTGTCGTGCTGGCCAAGATTCCCACCTCTGACAGACGCTCGGCCCCCACCCCGAGGCCCCCGACTTTGCTGAAGGAACACAGATCACGCGCCAAAGCTGACCCTAGATGATGTCCTCAGCACTGAAACAGGAGAGGGAACTCCTGGTTGTGGCCTCTCTTGGTGGCATGGGAAGACAGAATCCTAGGCCACTGAATGCCAAGTGCTTTTTTGTGAAAGAGCCACAGGTAAGTGACAGCCACCTGACTCGGCGTTACCTTCTTCATGGCAGTGTTAGCCATCGGCCAAGTCCCTAATTCTCACACATTACCTTCTCAGGGGCGTCCAGCCTTTCGGTGTCTCTGGGCCTCACTGGAAGGAGAAGAGTTGTTTTGGGCCACACATGAAATACATTGCGACACATAATCACCGAAAAGTCACATAATGTTTTGAGTAAAGTTATGATTTTGTGTTGGGCCTCATTCACGGCCATCCTGGGCTGCAGGCGGCCCGTAGGCTGTGAGTTGGACACCCCTGCTTTGCAACGTAACTGCACAGGATGGGGCGAAGGTAGGCTTACAGTCGTGAGTATGCAGAACACCGTTTGTTCTTGGATCATTACGTCTTAATTATTGTGCTATTTCCCACAGGAACTACTGTACACTTACTCTTGCCCACCCTGTACCATAACCCTCCTGTGTTTCCTGCATCCCAGGAATTCTGTAGCCTGCTCACTACCACATCGAAGTCAACTCTTCTTGGAGATCCACCTGTCACAGACGCCGGGACCTACAGCGTGGCCGAAATTTTTTAAAAATGTATTATTATTTATGGTGCTCAGAAACATCAGAATCCTAGGAAGGGATTGCATAAGTGACAAGGGATACGTGGCTCCATGGAAAGACATGCTGGTGCTGAGTTCCCATGAGGCTTCTCCCATGGGACCTCAGGATGGACCCCTGCAGCCCCAGAGAGGGGTCAGAGGGTGTTAGGGGAACCCTAGCGACGGGAAAACACAGGGGCAGAGCTGACATGGTGAAGTGCACAGGTCTTAAAAGTAAAGATCAGCAAATGTTTGCAAACACATGCATCCATCCCACTCCCATCCCTGACAAGGTCTAGAATCTTCCCATTGCTCCAGCACGTTCTCTGCACCTCTTTCCAAATGAAGTCCCTCTTGACCACAGGCAACTCCTATTCTGCTTTCCGTCACTGAAGAAGACGTCCACCTGGTTTCAATTTCCTGTCAGCAGAAACATGCGTTATGCATGCCCATGTCCAGCTCCTTCACACAGCTCAGTGTCCGGAGACTCATCCCTGTTTTGGGCGGAATCGGAAGCCCGCCCCTCCACCTTCCAGAGATGCACTGCAGTGGACCCATAAACCACGGCCTGTCACTCTTCCTCCAGCTGGGGGATGCTCGAGTTGCCCCCCTCTCCCGGCTACTATGAATAAAGCTCCTATGAACATCCTTACACAGTTTTTTGTGCAGACATGTTTTTATTTCTCTTGGGTGAATGCCTAGGGGTGGAGCTGATGGGCAAACATATGTTGAACTTCAACCGCCAAACTGTGTTCCCAAGTGGGTCCAGCTCGCTCGGCTCCTGCCTGCGACATCTGAAGAGTGCGGCCTGTTTGACATCCTCACTAACACGAGGTGTTGTCAGGCAGGGGTGTCCGTCTAAACTGGAAGGCAATTTGAGACAGAAATGGCTCAGCTGAACACTACGCACGAATATTCACATTGCGCTGGAGTCCAAGCATCATTCTAAGTTGGAAAGGGAGAAGCTCGCCCCAGGAAATTAGCATTCGGCACACCGGGCAGGGGGTTTCGTTGGTGTTCATCCTCCTCTTCCGCAGGTAAGTCCGAGTGCATCCCCACTCCCCCAGCGAAACATCGCGAATAGTATCAGCCCGCTATGAAGAACGCCACTGTCTGAGGATGCCGAACTCCGAGTGCACCTGGAATCAATATAAAGACTGGAGAAAACCACCGTTGTCCCGTGTTTGTTGTATTTCATTTCTCGGATCTCAGAGGAACTCCAGAGACGTGGAAAATGACAACACGAGAGTCTCTTTGGTGCCAAATAATTGTGAAAGAATTTACCTCTGCCGGACTTGGGCTTTCCTTTTCCGAGCCTGCAAATGATGCTGAAGAGAAGGACCCAGAGAGGAATGGGGCATGGGGGAGGGGTGGGGGAGGGGGACGGGCAGGGAGGGGAGGAAGACCAGGGCGAGGGAGGAGGAGGGTGAGAGGTTAATCTGCGGGTCCCGGCCCTCTCGGAGCCTGTGTGGGCAGCGCAAAGCCTGTGAGCACTCTGAAACCTGAAGCTACATTTGAGGGTGCGGCGCATCAGAATTTGCGTGTGTACGGGGCGCTGTGTGCGCACAAAGCTTATGAGACAACGACGCAGAGGAGCTTTCTCCGTTTGGTACTTTGTGGCGGGTCCGAGGGGCCAGGCTGGCGAGGCCTGGGAAAGGGGGCTGCCTGGGGGAGCAAGCCCCACTGCTCCGCACCAGCGCCCCAGATACAGCTCCAGAGAGCACCACCAGCAGGCAGAGAAGGGAAGGGAACCTCGTGCTCTGTGGGTAGGAATGCAGACTGGGGCGGCCACTGTGGAAAGCAGCATGCAGCATCCTCCAAAAATGAAAAATAGAGCCTCTGTATGACCCAGCAATTCTGTTTTTATCTAAGAAAAAGAAAACTCTAATTAAAAAAGACCTCTATGTTCCTGGCCACATCCTTTGCCATAGCCGAGAAAAGGGAGCAGCCTCGGCGTCCATTGACAGCCGAGCGGATGGAGAAGGAGCGTGCATACACACAACAGAATGTTATTCAGCCACAAAGGGTGAAGTCCTGCCATCTGTGGCGGCGTGGACAGATCCAGGCGGTACTTGGTGAGGGAGATGAGTCAGACAGAGACAAAAACACTTTATGCTTTCACTTATATGGGAAATCTAAAAAACCCCAACAAAACAAAAGAACAAGCAAACCTCAGCAGAAACAGACTCACAGACACAGAGACCAAACTCACCGGCACCAGAGGGGAGGGCCCGGGGCATGGATGACGAGGTTCAAGGGCACTGAGAGGCCCCAAGTCCCTGTTATAGGACAAGGAGTGGTAAGGGCGCCGCACAGGGGACAGCGCCAATAGCATCTCAACTCCGAGCAGGGACAGATGGGTGCCAGACTCGCGTGGCGAGCACCTCATAAGGTACATGCATGTCAAATCGCTAGCCGTGCACCTGCCACTAATACAACATTGTATGCCAACCATGATAAAAACATAGTGACTCATTACTGTTTTGCTTTAAATTGTGTGTTCTTTAAAAGCCTCTAGCAATGTAAATATAAATGCATTCAAGGAGGTAAACAGGTGTGTGTGTGCATAAGTGGGAAAGTAGGCCTTAACTCGCACACACAGAGCGACACAGATGGCCTTTTCTCGGGAAGCACACTTGTCAGCACTTGCGGTCCTGTTGAGTCCTGCCGCCGTCAATACAGAAAAGATCAGAACAAATGTTAGCGCAGTGGGTGCTCGGGAGAATGAACATTCACTGTCCCCCAGCGTATTTTCCAATCATCAATCAATACATTTGAAACAAGGGCTTAATCTTTAAACACACGCACACACACAAAGATTTGTTAAGAAAAATGAATGTGTAACAACCAAGAGACAGGCGGCCTTCCTTCGGGAGAGGTTCGGCGCCGGGGTGGGGCCGCTGATGCGCGAGGTGTCTGCTGCGGGGAGCCACGCTGCACATTGGAGACGCGCTCCAACCACTCGGGCAGGGAGGTGCCGGTACTTCATAGGTCGCTGGGGCTACGTTCGGATCTACAGGTTGCGATTGCTCCTCCACACTTGAAAGCGTTTAATGGATTATTATGAAACGAAAAAGATGGCAGGCAATACCGGTCTCAGTGGACGCTCTGTGCGTGTATCACCCTTGGGCGCCTCCTGCCTGAGAGCTCTATCTGCAAAATTCTCAGACGCGAGTGTGAAAGTCTGCCAGGGCGGGAGGAACCGAAACAATTACGGTGGCAGGAGGGCAGGCCCGGGGGCTGGGGATGGGCTTCCTTCGGGCCTTTCTCTGCAGACACCTCGCAACTGCCAAGGAACAGTAAGGGGCAGCGTTTTTTGAAAACACACTGATTCCGAAAATGGGGTATGGGACCAAGCTGAAAACGATCACAAAACAGGCCGGAGGAGAAGCCCTCGGTGGTAACTGTAGGCGGGAATCAGGTCGGACAGCACCTCGCCTGGAAAACGGCGCCTCCTTCCGGCAGTCACCAGGAACTGCGGGGGAAGGTTCTTTCCTGCGCTGTCAGCCCCAGGATGAAAGTGCATTTCTGCTTTTAACGGGCAGCGTTTCAGAAACCTGACAGAAGATCATCTCACTGGCTGTCCCGGAGGAACAGCCGCGGCCCACTGGCACAGGCAGCCGGCCCTGCTGGTGCAGTGCGTGCGTGCGCAGATGCGGGCTTTGCCTGGTAAAGAAAATGCAGTGGGAGTTGAGTATCAAAGGCAGCACGCACACAGAAGGTGGGTCAGGAGCGACAAACTGTTACGGAGTTAGTTTTAGCTGCTGGTGGCGTTTCTGAGAGCAAACTTGCCTTGCTGGGATGTGGAAGTGGACGGTGGGGCGGACGCGTGATTAGCGCTGTCCGCAGTCCCGTTTCAACCGGACTCCGTGCGGAGCACCTGCCGGCAGACTCCCGGCGTTGGTGCAGTTTGTGGTTGGCGCCTGTGGAGTCGTCGCTCAGTGCTGGAGAGCTCGGTGTGGGAGGCCGGCTCTCAGTCTCCAGGTAAGTCTGCGCCTCTCGCTGATAGGGTCACGGGCTCTTCGGTGATTCTGCTGCAGAGCTTGTTATTTTCCCTTGGGTGCGATAGTCGTAAATCAGAGGTTCCTTCAAAGAGGACTGAATGAGCCCGAGCCCTGTGCTGAGCGCAGTGCCTGACGCCGGGACTGCAGAGATGGATGAGGGAAGGCTCCCATCCGATCCTAGCGCTGTTCGAGCCTGCAGGGGCTAAGACACTAAGCACAGCATCGTGGGATAAGGGATCTTTCGTACAAGGTGGCTGTAGGGGCATCCGGGGACTCGGCCGCTGGGCCAGGGTCGTCTACCGAGGCTGTGGGTTCCAGAGACTGAGTCTTGAAGGGAGAGAAGGGACTCAGCCAGGGGAGCCACAGAGACAGGACACCCAGACACCCACACCTGCCTGGGCGAGCCCGGGGCACACAGAGAATGAATGGCGAGTGGCTCAGGGACCTGGGGTTCAGGCCCTCCGGACTGCTTCCAGGAGTGAGGCGGGGCCAGGGCTGCAAACGGGCCCGTGGGGCGTGGGCGCTGGCAGACCGGACCCTCGTGACTCCTCTCCGGCAACTTGGGGCTTCCAGGCAAGTGGTCGTGATGTCGCTGGATAAAAGTAGCCTTGTCAGCGGTGCTGGACTGGCAAAGAAAAGGGCAAAGGGTGCAGTGGGGTGGGGGGCAAGTGGGGGGCTACCGAAAAGGCCCGAGTGCTGCCTGAGAGGCCGAAGAAATGCTGAAAGGGTCATAGGTTCTCTGCTTTTGCTCTGCGGATTCTCCTGTGAGCGTCCCCTTGAAAAGTGTGGCTTGGCTCCAGCTGGGGATTCTGAGTGTGCCCGTGCCACACGGAAATGCACAGATGACCCGGAAGAGAACCTGGTCACACCGCTCCATGGCTGGCCTGAACGCTGCCCTCAGAGGGGTGGACGCTTAGGGTCATCTCTGTCCCTCGGGTGGCATCCTCTGCCATCCCCCGCCTGAACCACCTGGAGCACCTCTGCCAAGCCCCACAATCAAGGCCAAGGTGTCTCTATGCTCGGAAGGGCCAAGGTCTCGGCTCACAAAAGGAGCCATGGGAGAAGGGCCGGCTGGAGACCTGGACGAGTCAGCCGTATCTGCACCCTGCTTGTCTCTGACTCCCCTGATTCAGGACGCCCGCTGGGAGGGGGGCTGCCTCTTTCAGGAAAGCACCCCAGTTCTTTGGGAGAAAACTCTGTTTAAAGTGGGGACGAGTTCACTACTCCGTGTTTGAACCATGTGGGACCACAGAATCTAGGAATAGAGAGGAAAACCTTGCCATTTAATCCCTACAAGTGCTCTGCCGTCTCCAACTGGCCATAAACGAAGTCATGGTCAGAACATACTGTTTCATCGCCTGAATAAACAAAAGGCTTTCAAGGTCTTCCCACTGAAATCCAGCTTTCTGCTGGATGGTCTGCTCAAACTCACGTGAGACTGTTGTGAGGCTACAGCACGATAAGCACCCCCACACACTTAAACAACCATGAAAGTATAAGCTTGCACATTGAGGTGGTTCACAAGGCTGGACTAACATCTTGTATTATCATCGAGTTTTAAATGAGTGGCTTTCAACAGACTATTTACTCCACGGAAACTTGTAGTTATGGCTACCTAGGAGCTGGGGAACTGGGCTTTAATCAATCACCGCTTTGTTGTTAATTTAGGCCATTATTGCGGCTTCCCCTTCTTCCACACGGGACATTCACAAAGCTCATGTATCTGCTGGTTCTGCTGACTCAGCCCCACCCATGGCAGCCCTGGTTGTCAATCACTGACCCTCAAAAAAAAAAAAAAAAGCTGACATGGTGGAAGATAAAAATGCTGCCTGAGAGGTCAGACCTTACTACGGAAGGTGGGTGGGGGTGGAAATCACCCAGAAAATGTGCGCAAACTGAGAAGGAAGTCACAAAAATAAAATGTGTCACAGGAAGAGGAAACCTGCAATCGTCCGGGAAGGAAAATGAAGAGATGAAGTATAATCGTTAAAAATGAGGAAAGTAAAATATAAAAAAAATTAGGGTACGGAAAGAAACGAAAACCAGGAAAGAAGTTCTGGGCAATGTTGCAGTGGGTGCGGGGTAGGGAGTAGAGGGTCGCTGGGGTTTTGAGGGGTGGACTGGACATCAATGAGGCTTTTTTTTTCTCTGTAGAAATAAAACTTGTCAAACACTGTTAGGTCAGAATGGCATCCAAAGGTGGTAGCCTCTGGTTTCCCACAAAACAGGCTTTCCGTCGATGGGTGATACCATTCTCACTGATGCATAAGCAGGGTGTCCACCCAAAGTGCCCGCACACCCACTTGGTCCTGTCGGTGTTGGGGGTGGACACGCTGGGCGGAAGTGGAACCAGGCCCGCCTCCTGGTTCACTTCGGCAGGTCTGGAGGAAGGTAGTTGTCCAGGGAAGCCAGGCGCCCTGGTGAGTGCTTGGGCGTTCACCGCAGCTGAGGCGGCGGAGGAGAAACCCCGTTCCCGGTTTGCTCCAGGATAATTCGCCACAGTCCCTGCCTTGGTCTCCGGCTTTCAGCCCAGAAGGAATGAATAACTTCACAATAAAGCACTGGACGGCACACCTGGGCTGAGTGTGGAAACAGTCTTGCACGTGGAAGTCCGTGCGTGCGCCTGGCTGTGCTTCTGGGTAACTGAAACCACAGAGCCCAGGGAGAAGCGTGACAATGGGTCACGTGGACGTCTGGTGCAATGGCAGCCGTCAGGGAGTTCTGCAGGAAGTTAGAGGTAAAACCTGCACACGGCAGCCACCACTCACCTGAGAAAAGCGCACAGCCGTGCAGGGGCTTCCTTGCAGCAGGAAGATGGAGTGAGAATGGAACTAAAGCTTGTGACATATGGCGCGGTGTGTGCACGCTGTGTGCTTAAACGCCCGTTTGTCCTGTGCCGTGCGCTCCTTCCTGAGCCGCGGGGCTCTCTGCTCTGGCTTTACTCTCAGCGGAGAGGGCAGCTGCCAAGAGCTCCGGCAGTGGCCCAGCCTCTGGTGCTGCGAGCCTACTGCCTGGAGTTGGTGCGCAGAACTGGGGGCGCATGCTTTCTCGCAAATTTAATAATATGCTGCATCCACCAGAAACATTTGTTATTTGCAGACAGTTGGGGGCAAGTCTCCTAAGCGGTTTTCTGAAGGACCCCAGGCCCCAGCTGGATCGTGCAAGATGGCGGAGCCGTCCTGGAGCTCTGGACTGTCACCTCTCTTGCTTCCACCACCTCTGGCGTTTTCATCATCAGTCCTCAGGCAATGTCAGCAAGACAGTCCTGGCAGTAAACAGCCTGGGTGTTTTTTGTTAGTCAGTTATTTATTTTTGTATCCTCGCCCAAGGACAATGCTTGTTGATTTTGGGGGGGGGGAGGGAGGGACAGAGAGGGAGAGGAACATCTGTGTGAGAGAGAAACATCGACCAGCTGCTTCCTGCACGTGCCCCAACCTGAGACCTAATCCACAACCCAGGCCTGTGCCCTGACTGGGCATCGAACCCGAGACCTTCCAGTTTATGGGATGGTTCTCCAACCAACCCAGCCACACCAGCCAGGGCAGTCAATTATTTTTGAAAGTGCTTTATGTCAGTCTTTTGGTGACAGGAAAATTTTCATTGTAAAGTGAATCAACATCTTCAAGGACTGGGGTTCCATGTAAGTTCGCCCCGGGTCACCCAGCAGGAGCATGAGCCCCACTCTGGAGCGCAGGGTGCCGGCCTCAGCAGTCTCTCAGGTTCACAGCCACGTACAAAGGTTGGGGGTGTGGCCCTAGCAACGTGCTCCATGATCAGACAGCATAAGATTTGCAAAAGTAAGGGTTTTTTTTTTCTTTTTCCATTAAGAGGGTTCCTTAAATTGTGCAAACTTCAAGCCTTCCCAGAGCAGTATGTCTGGCCTGCAGGAAGGAGTTTTCTGCCATCTGTCCATGCGTGTGGGGAGGGGTGTTTGCATGTGCAGGTCATAGGTTTGCACTCATCAGAGTCCGAGTCCGTCAAGGAAACAGAACCGACAGCATCCATGAAAGCAGATCTGTAGTGAGGCCCTGGCTCCCACAGTGATGGAGGCTGGGACGTCCCAGGACCCACCTTCTGTAACTGGGGACCCAGGGGAGTCGATGGTGGGGATGGCAGGGCAGGGCATGGGGGGACCCGTGGCCCCACACAGGGGACAGGCAGGAAGGGGATGCAGCCCCCTCCTCCGCTCACACTGTGGCAGCCGGCGGGTGCAGTGGCCTGCGGACACCTCCTAGACACACCCACCAGAGCACCCCATGGCCCAGGCAGGCTGACGCCCACAGCTGACCATCATGATGATTCTAAGGGAAATGAAACAGAAATGCTATCATGGGCTAGGCCTCTGGAACCAGGCAGGAGGTTTGCAGGGGAGCGTCTGGCACTGCCCTTTATGGATCACTGGGTGTTCCGTTCATTTGCGTTATTTCCCAGGGGTTCCTTCAGACTCCAGGGGGGCCTGGTGCTGTTTACATGTTAGTGACAGCCACGTGCCTGAGGTGGATCAACCGGGAAACGTCATCCATACGGAACCTGTCCTAGGTGGATGCTGACTGTGCCTCCACATCTGCCCGTGACATGGACGTCAGTGAATAATTTGGGAAACTCACGTATCTGCACTGGGGAGCAGTGACCGATCGCTCTGGTCGTCGGACAAAAGAAGTTGAAAGCTGCCAAACCATTGTGCGAAGCCCACGTGTCTTCTCATGACCAGCCAGCGCCTAGGCGCCCACGCCATGGCCCGCCTCCTCCGTCCTGCCTCGGTCACTCGTCCCTCGAGTCCCCGACATCGGCGACATCGAACCACCCGTGCTCGCCAGGAAAGGCCAGGGCGAGGTGTGCATTTGTGGATTTACCGTGGGTTTTTCTTGGTCCCTGCCCTTTTGCCCTCTCCCTCGTCCAGTAAGCTGCCCCTCATCACTGAGAATCTTGTTTTCTGAACGTGTCTCATTCTTCCGCCCTCGGGACCGAGGTAATAACTGTGTCTGCCCCTGCCCCATGTCCCCCCTCGCAGCGCTGGCACTGAAATGACGCGTTTGTGGGTGGGCTCCCCACCTGCAGATGACACTCTCCAGCGGGGTGGGGGGGAGTGCAGCTCAGCCGCAGGCAGCCTGGCCCTCCCCCGCACACCTGCCAGGAGCAGAGTCACGGAGTGCGAGTCTCCAGAAACCACCCTCTGCCTTCTTTCCACCTGTTCCCCAGATTCAGGAAGCAGGCCCGGGGGCCCTCACCACTCAGAAGTGCCTCGGGCTCATTTTCACTGACTCAGGGTGATGGCTTGAGGGGGCAGATGGCCAGTTTGGGCCCAGGGAGGTGCCTTGGATGATGTCTGGGAGTTTCTCAAAGGACGAAATGGGAACTGACGCTGACGGGAAGGAAAGGCTTGTGCAAGGAGCTGTCTGTGTGTTTTCAGGTTTGGCCACCGGCATGGAAACCCCCTCCTTTCCCTGCTGCCCCACCTCTGGGTGAGCCGGCCGGGAAGCCTGGTGCGTGTTCCTTCAGCACCCATGGGGCGTTCACACCACTTGCTGGGCTCCACAGCGGGGCTGCCCCGCCCCCACACCCCAAGTCCCCAACCCAGCCCAGGCCGCTCCGACCTGCTCGTGAGCGGCCACCTCCACTCCCCAAGGAACCTCACTACGTGAGCGCTAAAGTGTCCATATCTCCTTGGTGTGTGCTGCGTTCTTGGTCTGGGTTCAGACCAGGTCTTGGGTGGGAGTCCGCCCTGATTTTGCAGGGGGTCTTCTTGCGTGTCACCCCTGTTCCTTCTCATCTCCCTCCTCCCCGTTTCTGTTGAGCGGAGTGTGCGGGCGGGCACTTCGGGGGCAGCTCTGAACAATGGCCGGATGAGGCAACTTCTTGTGGGTGCAGCTGGTGGACGGTGGATGGAATGTCCTCCAGCGTTACCGCCGGTGCGCTCATGGACGACGTCATGCTGCCACCCATCCCCATGGCGATGACATCTGTGAACTGTCTCTCACGATCACCCTTATTTCGGGGGGGGGTATGTATTTTCACTGAAGAAGCCCCCAAGCCCACATTGTTATAGTTGAACTTATTAGCCTCCAATAAGATAATTCTTGATAAAATCTTCACACTGTGGAATTTTACATTAAAATAAACAAGTCCTCTTTTCTCACCCTCATGTTTTTAAGAGAGTGGAAAATACTTTGACGGTGCTATCTCATGTTTAAAGTAAGTTTTTGCAGAGGCTCACTTCGCCCAAGTGCCACTCCTTTGCCCGCTCCCGCAGCGCCGCGGGTCTGATCCGATCTCCCTCGCCGCTGCGGAGAGAGTGCCGGGGGCGGCGCTCCCCGGACGCGCATCGTTTCTTCACTTCCCTCGTTTGAAACTGAGTTCATCGTGAGGACCAAGGAGGGATCAGAGTTAATCTCCACCTCCACCTCCGAAGTTCCTCTCCTTTCCGCCCCACTTCCCTACGGGTGTGAGTCTACAGCGGGATTTCTCAATAATTTCCCAGGAGGGCAATCTCTTACGTTTCAGTGATTCTCGTGGCTCGAATGAGACCTTCCGCAGGTCAGCGGTCCCGGTAATGTGGAGGGAAGACGGCAGCACGTACGCCTAGCCAGGCAGCCGGGGTGCTTGGAACAGCGACCCGATTCTCACATGGAGCGCCCCCTGCTGGGCGCGAGGTCCTGTCAGGCCCGAGGGTCCCGCAGTGCAGCAGCGAGGGCTCGGGGCCTTGGGGCAGCACGTTAGGAGCCGGCTGCAGGGAGCAGGGCGGAGCCATTTCTAAAACCGGAGAAAGGGCGGGGGGGGGGGGGGCAAACGTCCCGAAGCTGCCGAGGTCTTGGCTGCGTTTTCTCTTTGCTCTCACTTTTCTCTGCGCGGAGGGACAGCGGGTCCCAGCTCTGGGCGAGAATTCCTGGCTAGTTCCCCCGCTCTCCCTGCTCCGTGCTCCGGGTGTGCGTGTCGCTGGTCCCGGCTCTACAGAGGGAACCAGGCTCCTTCCGCGAGTGGGTCGCTTCCTCCACCTTCAGGGGGAGTGCGGCGGCCCAGCCTCCAGGCACCCACGCAAGCTTCCAGAGGCAGTGTGTGCACATGGGGCCCCGCCAATGTCTTCTCTTCAGCTCCCCGCGGCAACTCTTGGGGTTAGAGGGTGTCGTTACACGGTTCGTCTCCGTTTGGTGAGATTTCTGTCCCACTTCGGTTGGAACCCAGCGCGAGGCTGGGGCAGGCGGCAGCGCACAGGAGCACAGGGCCACCCCTCTGGGCCCTGCCGTACCGGCTGCAGGTAAGTGTGCCTGCCTTTACAGAAACGTTCTTTCATACGTACAGAAACAGAAGCCTGTATTTGTGCCGGTGCCCTGTGTACAAGAGACAGGACCTGCTGTTCTTGTCCCCTGACCCCACTTGGGAAGCGACAGCCTTTCAGTCCCATTAGCCCTGGCGCTGGTCAATGGAGGTGACCTTGGCAGAAAGCCGGCAATTCTGGGTCAGCCTGGGTGGCTGCCTCTGTGTGCTGAGGGCACAGGCGACGCGGGCAGAGCATCAGTGCCAAAGGGGAGGGGCTCTGGGAACCAAGGGGGGCACTTTCCCTAGGGAACTGTCCTGTCTGGTGCTCAGTTTGCCGCCCACCTGATCACTGGCCACCTTGGGCAGGACAGGGCCCGGGGAGGTGCTGGGCCTGTTGTTTCCACAGGAGACCCTTAACTAACGCCAGGTCTCTCAGCGGGGGGAGTGAATGAATGAATGGATCGGCCCCTCGTTGAGGCAGCTCCTGACCCTGGGGGCATCGGACAGCTTTTCCAACCACAACCGAATTTCTAGAACCAGAACAGGGCACCTAGACTTGGACTGGAAAGAAAGATGCCCTGGACCTTCTCCACCAAGAAGTTCAAACTCACAGGGTTGTGTGAAAAGCCTCCTTTCACCCTGGCCCACCTGGGAAGATTCCGTTTTGCTGTGTTTGTCTCCTCTCTCCCGAGGACCAATGTCCCAGGCTCCAGTGACAGAGGCCTGTCTCCACTCATTTGCTGTCTGGCCGAATTGCCTTTGCATTTCCTGCCGTCCGCACATAATCCTATTCTCTCCATTACTGTCTTCAAAGGAAGAGCAACCCAGGATAATGGATAGGCACTGTGCTAACGGCGGGGCCCATAGGGTCCCTCCAGGGAAATCTCTCTGATGCCGGTGGAGTATTAATGCGTCTGAGGTTCTGTCTCCCTTCCTCACTTCCTCTTCTGTTTTCCAAACTACACAATGACGCTCATGTGCATGACAAAGGCGTCGGGAGAGGGGACGCTGGGCCAGCGGCAGGGCTGGGTGCTATTAAGAAGCCCCATTCTTACTCTTTTGTACAATCTTTGACCGCCACCTGAGACTGCTGGTGCAGGTAATTCCCGATTAGAATAGACGTGAGTGTGAAGAAACAAATCGCATTGTGTCCATGCAAATGCCCGTCCAGATCGCCTTGGGAAGGGACATTAAAATGTAATTCGTTCACAATGCATTTGTCTGCAGGCTGACTCTGGACCGGTGAGCAGCAAGCACCGAGACAAGGGAGCAGGTCGCATCCGGGCGGCGGATCGCCCGTGGGTCACACACGGGCCAGCAGCGCCCGCACCGAACCTCGTGGATCAGGTTATCATTACAATTTGTCGTGCATAATTTTTCAGTAACAGGGGAACACGGATTTTTTCCCCTAAGCATAAACACCACAGTCTGGGAAAATTCAGCAGCACAAAAATAAAAGATGGACTGCTGGGGCGAATGACCTGCAGCAGAGCGGACACAGCCCCGCTTGCCTGCAGCGACGTGAGCGTCCTCGACGGTCTGCACCCAACACTCGGCTTTCAAAACTCTCCCTCCTTTCCCGTCGAGTCTGCCCCTCCCCTTCAGGCCCGTGGGCAGTGTGTTTCCTGCAGAAACGTGTGTGAGGAAGGTAAGAAGCTTGTAGAAAGGGCGTGCACCCAGGCGATCGTGCGAGGGGATGAACAGAAATGCCCTGACGTCTCCCGTAGCCCCCAGAGGGAAGAGCACAGGCTTTCTGTTGGAAGGAAGCAGAGAATGCCTCTGCAGGATGCAGCTGCTTCTGCAGACAGTTTTCCTGCTGCTTCCAGGGTGAAAGGGCTGGGCCTGGACTTCAGTCTGGGGAACGAACCATTTTGAGGGATTCCATTATCGGCTGCTGGAGTGGGGTGCAGCTTGGGGGGTTTGAATCGCAACCATGCAGTCAGCATTATTTCGTCGCTGGCACCCGGTCTGGCAGCTGTTCAGGAAGATGATAGGCATAGACCTGTGCCTCCTCTCACGGGCAGCTCTCGGTCCAGCAGCCGGCAGAGAGAAGCCACGTTCATTCACTTCATGGGCAGGAGATCCACTTGCGCCACGAACTGAGTCAGACCCAGGGAAGGGTGATGAGTTAAGTGGGACCCAATCCTCCTCCCCAAGCATGTCAGGTGGTAGGAGAGGTGCTGTGAACACCCGCCTTCTTAATTGGGGGTGAACGTAAAACAGGCGGTAAAGGGGGACCCGAGTAGAATGCTGGGAGGTTCAGAGGAGGGGACAGTGACTTCCAGCCAGAGGAATGCGTGGCTGGTCAGTCAGGCCCGTGGAATAGACCTCAGAGGAGCTGCAGAGTGCGAACCCACGGCCTCCGGCGGGGAGACAGGAAATTCGAGTTTCGGAAACTCATCTGAATGGAGGAGGGCGTCGATGGCAGTGGGAGGCCTGATCGTTTGATACCAGATGAGACAGAACGCCGACGGTTTGCTGCATTTTCCGTCAGTGAAGGTGGCTGTGGAAGGGCTTTGCCCACTGGAGTGTGATTAGCAAATGATTATTTCGACCGTGTTGTGTGGCTTGCAGAGATAAAGGGGAGACCTGGGGGGTCACCCGTTAGGAAGTCTCCAAAATAATGCAGGTCAGGAGCCTAAAAAGCTCAAATAGCGGTGACATAATAGAAGAGTTCGATGCACTGATGCCAAAATAATGGCAATCAAAAAAAGTGCTTTGCTATTTTGTAATAAAAATGCAGGGAATAAACATGAGGTCCAGGACACTGAGGACGTGATGTTGATGGCAGGAGTGGTGGGCCTGCTGGGTGGGTTGCTCCGGACCATGTGGCGGGGTGGGACCCTCAGGGAACGCAGAGCCACATGTGCACATGGTCTGGGCGCCAAGCATCGCTTGGCCAGAGGGAGAGACTCCCCGTGCCTCTTTCCCCGGGACTGCTGCTCTCAGGGAAGCTGGGCCTCATTCCGTTTACAGAGGGTCATCCCAACCAGCCTGGCAGCCACGAACGGCCTGTCTCCAGGGAGTGGACCCGAAGTCGCCTGAGCCCAGTGCCTTGGCGCATCACACAGCTCTGTGACCACCTTCATGTTGCTCTGGACAGCGCTGGGCTTGCTCCTCTGTCAGTTTGGGGGCCTGGGGGAGATGGATGATGCTTAGGGGAGCGAGCTTCCATGTGACATGTCCTCAAAGATGATGTAACCTGAGACCGTGTGGGCAGAGTTCGGAGACTGGAGCCCGAGGCTGTGAAACCCTTGGGCGAGGGGACGGCACTGACTGGACGTTTCTCCCGGTGCAGGTTCGCCTGGGACCTGCTCAGACCCCCTGTGAATGTGGGTGGCAATGGCTCTGGGAGTTAGGGCTTCACGTGGTGTTTTCAACCAGGTGACACGCTCCACACTTGCTCCATTTTCAAGGCCTAAGGCCTTCGTTTCTGGATCGCTGGGCTTCTCCTGCCCCCAGGGTCAGAGTGGCGGAGGTCTGTCCCCTGCTGTCCTGCCCACCCTGTGCCCGAAGAAGGGCGGCCCGGAGCCTGCTCCCTGAGGGAGAACACCGCCCTTTCCTTCCTCGCCTTCTCTCTCACTCGTAGATGCCCGCCCCCCGCCCCCCGACCTGGGCGTGCTGGGTGGAGGTGAAGAGCGTTGGTGGCCGGGCAGAGGGCCCGAGGGCCAGGGCAGATGTTGCAGAGGCTGGGTGGGGGCGGCCGGGGAGTTCAGGGTTTGTGTTATCCTACGAAAACCCGGACTGACAGGTGATTCTGCTGTTTGACCATTTGGTGTTAGTGCTGCCCGTTGTGATTTGTTTTCAAGAGACAGGACCTTGTTCACTGAACCTCAAAAATAAATGAGACGTCGTTTTGATACATCGAGCGTGACCTGGCGGAGGCAGGTGGGAGGAAAGGGAACGGCCCCCAGGACGAAAGCTTCCCTTTTTCATGTTGCTGTCATCATTTTTCTTTCCTTAGTGAATCCACGAACCCCTACTGCATTCAGGAAAACCTTTAAAAATACCCCGTTTCTGATGACCCTATGAAACTTTTTAGTACTTCTAATGTGTTTTCCTGGTAACTTCGCGTCCACACTAGAAGTTCGAGGATACACTGCCCGATGCCCCTGCGTCTCTAACCTCCCTCCCAATGCCACAGCTCACCCTCCACGAAGACACTGAGGAAGAACAAAAACTCACTGGGTCGTGAGCCGTGGAGGGCCCCTTCTCTCCCAGTGTTGACGCTCATCACCCACACTGGCGAGAGAAGACAGAAAGGGCTGTATGCGGAGAATGTGGCTTGCCCTGCTCCTCCCCCCCGCCCCCCGGCCCTGGCTGCCTCCTAGTGACTTTCCACCATTTCTGGAGGTAGGTGATGCACTAACTCATTTCACTTTCAGACACACACAAAATCACGTGAGAACAAGACCTCCAGGTTGTAGATAACATCTCAGAATGATGGAAGACAGTGCATTTTTAAACTGATGATGCAAAGCCTTTCTTTTCAAACCAGCTCCTCCACCATCTGGTTTCACACTGTGGGCAGAGGGCAAGTCCAGAGAAGGGAATATTCAAGAAAGGGAACAGGCCTTTTCCTGGCCTCCAGCAGTTCACAGAGAATATTCAGGCCACCGAAAAGTGTTTTTTTCAAACGTCTAGTTGTCACCCGGACTGTGCTAGGTAATAGGAAACACATCTATGGCACTTAGAAACGAGCTGAGAAGGCTACTGAGTAATTCAGTGTGGTGCACACCCAAGCAGTCAGTGAGTGGCACAAAAGTCTTAGATTTTGTGGAGCTGAGCGATTTTCTGTTCCACGCCCCCCTGCGCTATGGAAGAAGAGACGAGAGTTCTGTGAGCTGGTGTGGTCTTCTCAAAGCCACACGGTATCCGCGGGGAGTGTTGCACCAGAGTCCATCGGCTGTGGACGTGTTGCACAAGGCCCGTCTCTAAAACTCAAGGAAGGGAAACAGAGGGGCTGTCTGAGCTTGCTGGAACTGGAGGGGTGAAGGAGCTGAGGGCGGAAACCAAATGGGTGCATGAGTCCTCCGAGCCGGAAGTGGTGTTTTGCCCAGGAATGCTCTCCAACATCTGTGACGGCGAGATGCGGGCCTCTTGACACACGGTGCACCGGTGGGGGTGCTCGGGCCGTACTTGGGGTCTCGGCACAACCACACTTCTCTCCTGGTGGCGTAGGGCAGGGAGTGAGGGAGAGCTCTGTTGCTCCGCAGTGCTCTCGTCCCTCATCTTACAAATGCGCCTCTGCGTTTCTGTTTCTCTCAACTCTCGGAAGAGCGATCTTTCAAATCAGTAATCTCTGTTGTAAAGAAACCTGTTCTGCTTTGATTGTTCCATCCTTTCATTTCCGTGGGGGGTGTTCAACTTCAGGGGCGTCGGAGAGTTCCCTGAGAATATGCCTGTGGTTTCTGATGCTCCGATTTAAAGGATCACACGGTAATATAATTCTACAATTAGTTTCAGGTAAAATGCTATCCTTTGAATTGTTATAATTCAATAACCACCTTTAAACACAAAATACTTTGTACTGCATGTTTTTTATCCTTTTTTCAACCAGAGATTTTAGTTAACACTCTGATTAATTTACTTTCAATCATAACACACTAGGACTTAGCACAACACATTCATATTTGAATTTAGGGTTTGTGTTATCCTACAAAAACCCAGACTGACAGGTAACTCTGCTGTTTGACCATTTGGTGTTAGTGCCGCCCGTTGTGATTTGTTTTTAAGAAACATGACCTTGTTCACTGAACCTCAAAAATAAATGGAAAGGCCCCCCCATTAAAAGGTCTTCAACGTTCAAGCTGATGTCCAGTTGCCATCAGTGATACCGGAAGTACAAATACAGACACGTCCACGACCCGTAGCACGTGGCGGTGATGGGTGAGTTTTCCATGAGCATCTCTCCCGTCCCGTCTTGTACAGGCACGATTCACTGAACTGGCTCCAGAACCCTCTCTTTATGGATTGGCTCTTGGGCTCACAGCCGCCCGACTTCCTGTCTCGGCCTTTCCTCCAGCTGCTGGGCACACGCAGTGCGGAGGTCCTCGTGGCTCGTTGGAAACCCGGGCCACAGAACTGGTGTTAGGAGATGTATAATCTGTTGTGCCAGCTTTAAGCTGCTGACAGTTCCCTGTCACTCAAGGGGACACTCAAAGGCCCGATGGCTGGCCTTGGCCTTGATCCTGAACCATTTTTCGAAAACCACCAGGGGTCACTTCTGTGTGCCTCCAGCTTCTAACTTTGTGATTAGATCTGCCCTTTAAGTCACTGCCTCCCTGCTTCTCTGACACTTTGCCCCTCTCTAAGCACGCTTTACACTCTGTGGGAAACCCCATCCAGGGCAGAGAGGGCTGCTCGCTGGGGCCGGGCGTGCCCACATGGGGGTGGTGCAGAGACTCGCTGAGAGTGGCGTTTGGCCCCAGGGGTGACTGCGGCCTCACCACAGGGCTGCCAACGGAGACACTGGGGCCGACGCTCTCTCTGGCCTCCGTTTTTGTTTCCCCCCACGAAGAACAGGAAACCCAGTCGTGCCAAATGTGACGAGGGTGCTGACGCCCTCGGGGAGGGGCGTGGCATGTGGAGTGGGTGGTCTCCATGTGCGGGTCCTGCCCGGGTTCCCTGAGGGGCCTGAACGATGACCCTCCCTACCTCGTTCATCACCGCCAGAAAAGGAATGGAAAAGTAGACAGTGCCGTGTAGATACTGCTCCTACTTGTTGATACACTTCATGCCAAAAAGATGACATCATTTTACGAACACTACCAGTAATTCTGATGTTTTCTTGCAAAAACAGCTAGACAAACAGGTTGTTGAAACACCAAAATAATGCCCAGGCTCCTACCCGAGCTGCAGAGTGCAGTCCAACAGTGGAAAAACCCCCTTGGTGTCGTGCCTGGCTCCCCTCCTCCCTGATGCCGCACTTCTGCGCTGACCTCGGTGGGGCTGTTGGGGTCTGCACGGCCTGTAGCCCAGCCCATAGTCCTTTCAGAACCTGAGATTGGTCCAAAGCCCTGCTACAGATTCCCACGGGGCCGACCACACACTCCCCATTTGCTTCGGCAAAGCCCCCGTGGGTCATGCCGGGGTGTCACAGTGCCACAGTAGCTGGCTGTGTGAACCCAGCAACCTGTCTGGAAAGGAACTGGGAGTAGCAAACCTCCTTAAATGAAGGCTTCAAGTCTGTGCCCCAACTTTCTGTTGAGTCTGGGTGGAAAAAGTGGAAAAGTGAAGCCAAAATTTTACTGTTTGGAAATAGCCATTAAACTTCAGTGCTTCGTGAATATTTGAAAAGGAAACAGATCCTAAACCATTTCAAGCAGGCAAGAGCGTGGAAGTTGTTCTCCAGAAAGCTTAATGTTGCACACGGCATGCACACTCCTCCCGAGGACTCGAACACTCATTTCTCACACTTGGTGCCCCGCTGTGTGGGGTCCCCTGATTTTCCTGCAAACATGAACTTGGGCATTTCACCCTCACACCCTTCCAGTCTCATTCCTACTCTCGTCTTCTTTTTTTCTTCCTCTCCTGTTCCCCCTTACTGCACTCTTCCCTAAAAATGCATGTTTCCCCCTCAGGTCAGCACTAGCTTTGAGGAGGGTTCACATTAATCATCTGCCACTGCATTTCATCAAAACCTTTTTCAGTCGCTCATGATTTTATTTTTCTTTTCAGAAGACACAGCAAAGGCGCACTCATCAGCCGCCCCTCTGGACAGTGCTTGTGGTTTTTTTGTTTTAAAGGGACATAAAACCCACCTGCCGTTGGTTTAAAATAACAGAAAATCGCTCGGATTCCCAGACGGCTTCTCCCATAGCAGGGGCTTGGGGCTGGTCCCTTGAAGGGCGAGTGGCGCCCCCTCCTCTCGGGCTCACCCCGCAGCCGTGCCGACTGCACGCACTCAGGAGGACGCCTCTCCAGCCACTGTGGGGGATGCTGCACCCCTAACTCGTGCAGCTGTGAAAGCAGACGGACGAAGAGGGTGTCGTGCTGCACAACGGAAACAAGCCCAGGGACCCATAAAGCGAATCGCAGGATAAGCTCTCCGCGCCCCCAAAGGCAGACGCCGCCACAAGCGCTCCTCAGATCGAAATTACCCTTAAATAATTCACTTTACCCGCTTTTAGGGGCTCTCGGCTCAGGGATAAAGTATTAATTTTTGATGCTTAAAGTTGTATTTCTATGCTTCATGTTGTGACAGAAAAGGTTGTTTTCTATCGTACGGGGCAGATTCACACTGTTTTTAAATATTAGCTTCAGTGGAGATATTTCTGTAGCGGTTTTTCCCTTTATGTATTTAAAAAAGAATTTCTTTATAGCTTATGAAAGACTTTTATTCTGAAATTGGTGTTACCATCACCAGATATGTGACTTCAAAAATATCTACTTATGGCCTTTTCCTAGATTAGATAGTGAGCCTTTATCTCTCCCTCTCTCTCTTTGACCTTCAGTACTGCACAGCAAGCACAGTGGTTAGACAACCACGTGATTTACAAAGTGGTCCTCCCAGCATTTCAAGTACCCGTCCACCTACTTGGCACCATACGGAGTTATTACAATATTATTGACTATTATCGATTTATTTTTTAAAGATTTCATTTATTTTGTTTTTGAAGAGAGGGGAAGGGAGGGAGAAAGAGAGAGAGAGAAACACTGATGCATGAGAGAGACATCAATCATTTGCCTCTCACGTGCTCCTAGCTGGGAACTCAGCCCACCACCCAGGCATGGGTCTGGACTGGGAATTGAACCGGTGACCTTTCCATTTGCAGGATGATGCCCAAACCAACCCACTGGGCCACAGCAGCCTTCTCCTAAGGATACGTTTAAAAGGCAACACAGCAATGTAGAAAAGCCATTGACCTAGACATCAGAAAATCTGATTTCTATTCTGGAGTCTCCCACTCAGTGGAGAAACCAAAAGCAAAACATTCATGTTTCTTCATTTTATCACATGTGGTGAGGAAGCTGGAGCGGACACCCCACACGACGTTTTGAACTTTGGAATAAGGTAACGGAGAGAGTAGCCCTCACCTCCCCGCCCCTCAGGCACAGCTGGATCGTCTGGACCAGCTTTTCCATCATTTTCTGTCACCACTTGTATTGACCTAACCCCCGACCCGCTGACGCCTTCCTAAGCGTCACGTAGCGAACTTGGACCATTCCCAAGTTCTTTTGCCCAATTTTTCTCCCGCTGCCAAATCCCTTTTCAATTCTTTCCAAAGGCGGAGGATTGGACTGCGGGTCAAATATTAACTGCTTTCCAGGGAATATAATTAATTTCACTTTTGTGATTAACCCAAGCACGACTCTCATGCAAAGCACTCAGTTGGACCCAGCCGGGGTTTCCTGAGCCCCTTGGGAGCATCTGACAGGACGCCCATGCTCAGCGACTCCCTCCACCTCGAAGCAGCCTCAGCCATGTGCTGTCGAATTCTCGCATTCATCTTGACCTTTTGTTCCGCATGGTGGCCCTTCACGAATCCAGATGACTTGGAGTGGGGGATGGTGGTGCACAGCTTTTGAGCAGGAAAATCCTGAATCGGGGAGCACGGCCATTTGCCATTATTCCGGAATGAAGAGGAGAGGTCAGGAGCTGCCTGATCCCCCGCGAGGGCCGGGGAGCGGGTCCAGGCCGGACTTTCCTGGGCCCTCGCTCACGGGGAGAGTCCTGTGGCAAGCTCTTGTGGGACCCTCAGGGGGCGCTCCTGAGCAGCGGAGTGCGGGAGGCGTGCGTGGTGTTTGTGGGTGCTCCTTCCTTCTCATTAGCGCGAAGGAGCCGCGGGGGCCAGGGGTGGATGCGGTGGGGCTGCGGTCCTCGGGGAGGCATCTTGTCAAGCAGGCCAAAAATACAATTTTTTAGGAGATTTTTCTGTGTGTGCAGTGCATAGGAAACTTAGAAGAATGAGTAAAACAGGTTCTTGCCTCCCCAACCCTCTTTTCGTTTTCCTGTTCCCACCCCCTTAGTTTAAAATGGGAACCTGGGTCACGACTTGGATGCTGACAGTGCCCTCCTGGGATCGGTGGCTGAGACAGACTCAAGGTCTCCTTTTCTCCGTGCCTCGTGCACGGCCACATGGCTGCCCACTGCTGGGACCCACGTGGTCAGTCAGGATCCCGGGGTGTCGGCGGGGGGCGGGGGAAGGCGAATTCCCAGCTAAAGAAGCAGAAGGGAGGTAGTCATTGTCTGGGGGTCGTCGCACCAGGTGCGGGGGGACAGCTGTGTGAGGGGGACAGTTGTGCCCTCCTTGGCCACTATTGCCCAGCAACTGGAGACCCTCCCTCTTTACGGAGAGAGCCTTTGGGAGTTCAGTGGTTCTCTATGAGTCATTTCGGTGAGGGCATCTGTTTCAGGCGGGGCAGCAAGTCTGCTCCTCAGGCTTCGGGAAGTGCTCAGCTCACTCTCTGGTAGGTCCTCGGTGACCTTGAACTTCACGTGTCATTGTTTAATAACAGATCTGCATCCC
>PVIA01012889.1:0-35221 GCA_004024845.1 Tonatia bakeri
TTTTTTTTTTAAGATTTTATTTATTTATTTTTAGAGAAGGAAGGGAGAGGGGGAGAGAGAGAGAGAGAAACATCAATGTGTGGTTGCTGGGGGACATGGCCTGCAACCTAGGCATGTGCCCTGACTGGGAATTGAACCTGCGATGCCTGGTTTGCAGCCCGCGCTCAATCCACTGAGCTACGCCAGCCAGGGCAAAATGTTTTTTAATAAATCATAAATTATAAATAATTACAAAGAATTATACAATAGAGTTTCTTAAATTGTATTTAAAAAATTGATTCAGGAATTTGGGGACACTGGATGGCCATTTGGAAAGAAAAATTTATGTCTCACATCAGAATTAACTCCAAATAGATCAAAAGTCTGCATGTTGCCCTGACCGGCGTAGCTCAGTGAATTGGGCGCGGGCTGGGAACCAAAGCATCGCAGGTTCGATTCCCGGTCAGGGCACATGCCTGGGTTGCAGGCCACGGCCCTCAGCAACTGCATATTGATGTTTCTCTTTCTCTCCCTTTCTCCCTCCCTTCCCTCTCTAAAAATAAATAAATAAAATCTTAAGAAAAAAAAAAAAGTCTGCATGTAAAAAAAATAAATAGCCCTGGTTGGTGTACCTCAGTGGATTGAGTGTGGGATGCGAACCAAAGGGTGGCCGGTTCGATCCCTAGTCAGAGCACATGCCTGGGTTGTGGGCCATGTCCCCAGTAGGGGCACATGAGAGGCAACCACACATTGATGTCTCTTTCCCTCTCTTTCTCCCTCCCTTACCCTCTCTCTAAAAATAAATAAATAAAATCTAAAAAATAAAAACAAAAAAAAGTTTTTGAAAAAAAAAATATCCACACAAGTACTAGAAGAAAAAAAAAGTGAATTCTTCTTTCTAATTATGTCTCAAAACCTAAAAATCATAAAAGAGAAGACTGATAAATTTGATTATATAAATATAAAAAACTTGTGCCTGGCCAAGTCTACCAAAGACCTGTATGGAAATATTTAAAGCAGCTTAGTTCATAATAAACTCCAAATTGGAAACAACCAAAATATTCATCCATATGACAAAATATTACTCAGCAACAAAAAGAACTGCTGATACATGAAATGATATGGTTGAATCTCAAAAGCATTATCGTAAGTGAAAAGAGCCAGATATGAAAGGTTACATACTATAAGATTCCATTTAGGGCATGTTGGAAAAGGCAAAACAGAAATTAGGTCATTGGTACCAGACGACGTGGGTGGGAGAGGGACTTACCACAAAGGAACATGAAAGAACTTTTGGGGTTGATGGAAATATTCTATATCTTTCTTATGGTCATAGTTATACATTTGTCAAATTCATGGAGCCTAAAAAGGGTGACTTATAATACATTAAAATCATACTTTAATATGCCTGACTTAATAAAAAAAACGCATCAAAGAAAAAGAAAAAGGATAAACTGGGAAAATGTTTGCGATTGCTATCACAACAAAGGGCTAACATCTCTAAAGAGTTTGTAGAAATAGAGAAAAGACCAACAGAGTAATTTTTAAAATGAGCAAAAGACATGAAAACAAAGTCCAGAAGAAAAATTTTCACATAGCCCATAACCACATGAAAAGATATTGGATTTCACTCACAAGAATAGAAACACATACTAAAACCACACTGAGATATCATTTCTCATCTATCTGGACTGGCAAAATCTGAAAGACAGAAAACACACACTGTTAGCAAGAACGCGGAGAAACCGGAATGCACCTCGGAGAGAAAAGAGGACTTATTTAATAAATAGTGTTACCACGATAAGCTGTCTCTCTGGAAGAAGTAAACTTAAACTCCTACCTCCAGCTACATTCAAAAACACAATCTAGCTCTGGCTGGGGTGGCGCAGTGGACTGAGTGCTGGCCTGCAAACCAAAAGGTCACTGGTTTGATTCCCAGTCAGGGCACATGCCAGGGTTGTGGACGGGTTCCCCATTTGGGGGTGTGCAAGAGACAATCAAGTGATGTTTCTCTGCCGCTCTTTCTCCCTCCCTTCCTCTCTCTAAAAATAAATAAATAAAATCGTTTAAAAACTAAATAAAATCTAGATGGACTAGTATGATAAGTACAAAAAGCAATCTTATAAGGCTTTAGGAAAAAATGCATTACTTTAAAAATGATAAATAATAGTATTTCATTTCAGGAAATTGTACAGGAACAAGGGATAGCACCTCATTCGGAATGACTGTACATACTTCTATGCCACCCCTGTTCTCTGGTTGAAATCTCGGAATCAGAATTCTAGAGGCGACCGATTAGACACTGTTATTTTAACTTAGTAATTAATTACAAAGATGGTAGCTATTAGTTTTTCTTACCCTCCTAGGTCTTCAGATCCAGAAATGTAACTTTAAGCAATCTTCTTTATTGAAAAATATTATATTACAATAAATCTAATTGGAGGTCCTACAGAGGTCATGATCATTGTCATTTTCTCTTTACTGAGCACAAAGACTGGGCTGTTGCACCTCAGAAAAAATCTCACATTAGGCAGGTTCTCAAAGCAGAACTTGCATAAGATTCTGCACCAAGGAAGGAGAATAAGTAAGATAACTACACATGCTGATGATAAAAATCTTTCCAAAAGAACACTGTCCACCAACTATACTTAAATTTAAAAAAATAATGAACTATTTTGAGAGAACTGATCAATATATTTTATATTAAGTGGAAATTTAAAAAACAAAAGTATTGTTGCAAAGTTAAATGTAACATTTAGAGCAAATAATCAATACAATACATTATGGACTCAAGGTGTGTTCAAGGATTTGCTGATGAAGTAAAGGCTCATGAATAAACAAATATGAATTTTTAAAAAAAGTCTTTCCAAAAGAACATGAGTGCAAAATCAAACACAAATACCATGATTTGGGGTGAAGGGAAGTCCCATCAGCAATAAGAGGAGAAAACACATCATGTCCAAGTGGATGGGACATCACTGAACGTGGTCCTACAGCGTGAAGGCACAAGTGTGGCTCTGGAGCATCCAAGCAGGTGTTCTGGACCCACAGGAACATTCCGGCTCAAGGACCTACCAGTGGGGTGACCTTGGGTGAGCCTCATGATGTTTGTTTGCCTGCTTGTGTGCTCATATCTTCTAGGATGATTAAATGAAGTGATACATGCCTAGCAGAGTACAAGACATATCATTAATTTCCTTTCCTATCAAATTATTATTGGAATTTGTTTATATAGCAAATCAAGAACACAGGTGTAGTCCCCTCTGTCTGTAAGAAGCACAGACCCCCCAATGCAGCTCCAGTGGAAGAACTTGATGAACCCACAATTTTCTAAGTCTGCAGACAGTGGGACCATTCCCAAGTACAGAAAGTCAGTGGACACAGGGTCATACCAATCAGTTTTAACACACATTTTGCAGTGGCCTGACCCCAAAACACTAAGTGTGTCTGCCAGATGGGAGTGCTAAAAATCTGAAAAAAATGCTGAGTACTCTACAAACAATAAAATCAAAAAGAAAGAAAGAAAAAAAGCAGCTCCGAACACAGATGCAAGTGGAGCTTTTATTTATTTATTTATTTTGCATTAGTAGATCTTCTGGAACAATGCCCAGGAAAAGAAACAACACAACAACAACCTGGAATCCTCTCTCCAAAACCTCCCTGGATATGGGCAGGAAAGTGACTAAGCAGGTAGGAATGTCCAGCTGTCTCTGGTCTTACTACACAGAGTACTTCTCAGGACGTACCTGCCTCTAAGCATGTTAAACTGCTTCTCCATTAAATTACTATTTACAACTCCAAGGTGTCTCTGCTTTCACTCTGATACAAAATAGTAATCTACTGGCACAAAATTTATTTTTAGAATTCCCCCCAAGTTTCTTGGTGGGAGCTAGTTCTATTCCCTCTTGTTACTATCCCACCCTTATTACTGCGGTCTTCACATGCAGCCTCAGGAAGTTCTACCAGTCAGTAAGGAGCCGCACCATCATTTTATTTATGTGCCTTCTTCCAGTCCCTGTCCACGGGGGATGCTTCCGGGCCCTGTCCACAGGGGATTCTTCTGGTTCCTGTCCACTGGGGATGCTTCCCTCTTTCCTGTGGCTTCTTTTCGCCCTGTCTGTAGAATGAACACCTGCTACCAAATACTCGCATGTATGCTCTTTCCAGTGCTTATCTGCTAGTCAAAAGAATATCCACAAAGCACTTTTGTTGCTGGAAATTAAATATTTCTTAATTATTAAGTATGTAAAAATTTGGATGTACTTTGTCAAAACCTTCCTTCCCTTCTGCTGTGGACTAAATTGTGTCCCCCTGCCCCGCAACCCTCACCAAATTCTCTGTCGAAACCTAACCCCCAATGAAACTAGACTCTCTTTGGGGATAGGGCCTTTGAAAAGGCAATTAAGGTTAAAAAGTGGGGCCCTAGTCCAATGTGACTGGTGTCCTTACAAGAAGAGAAGTGGCACCAAGGGTGCACAGGCACAGAGGAAAGGTCGGAGGAGGACGCAGCACCAGGGTGGCTGTCTGCTAGCCAAGGAGCAAGGCCTTGGACGAAGCCACACCAGCCACCACCGTGATACAGCTCCCCCAGTGATACTGATAAAATAATATTAGATCCTACTGAGTGTCTGCCATGTACAGTCTGCTTTAGACTTTATCCTAAACAAAAACCCTGGGAGGTTAGTATCATTGTACAGATGAATAAACTTAAGACTCACGGAAGTTTAGAAAAACTGGCCCTCACTCACTCATTCCTCAGTGGGATTTGAATCCAGGTCTGTCTGACTCCAAAGCCTCTAAATCTGTTAAGCACGTTAAAACTGTTCGACCTGTTGGTTACTAGAATGACAAAAAGCCTTAACTTTACAATGTCCATGATAATGTAGGGAAGCAGTGATGTTTATAATTCTAAAACTGCTAATCCACAAATCATAATACTTGGCATTGGATGAGCTGTTTACTTCCATTTGATGGGGGTGTGGTTGATGTGCTGAGAAATGATAGCGTTTCATTCATTCCACATTCCACAAGCACACAGAGCATTGCATTGTTCTGTCAAACACACAAACCCCTGCCCCCTTGGAAATTATATTCTATGGGGAGGGAGATGAACAATACACAGAACAAGTAAATGTGTTTCATAGTGTGTTGGAACGTGATAAGTGTGAAGAAAAATAAACTAAGAGAAGAAGATAGGCAGTGCTGGGTGGGGGGTGGGAGTTCCATTTTAAACAGAGTGGTCCTGGCGGGTGCCATTTGAGGCCGTCTGAAATCAGACGATGGGATGCAGGAGCTGGTGAACTGCTTTGCTGCTTATCCAGCACACCCTTTGTAGCCCTCCCAAGCATGCAGGTGACACACAAAAATCCCTCTCAGCGTCCAATCCTAAAGCTGAGTTGCTTGCTCACTAGAGACAAACGTTACCTGTATTGTACATTAAAACCCCAGTATTAGAGCTAACAGGCCTTCCTGCTAAACTGCAGACTATAAGGGAGAATAAGATAAAAAAAAAAAGCAATCATGACACTTCTTAAAAATTCTGTGATAGTCACTCAAGCATCTGTTTTTGTGTCCTGTCCAGTATGCTTTCTATAGCCAGTTCCTTGAAAGCTCTTGCCTGGGGCATCCTGGTTGCATGGCCCAGTGCAGTGCAGACAATGCTGCCATGTAGAAGATGCTTGCAAATGCAATGAGGAATTGGCTGCTGGGTGATCAGCATCCTGTCTCCCCGTACTACCATCCTTTTCTCATCACCCCAGCGAGTTGTCTGTTAAGCACCATGCTGTGATTATACTGCCATGCATTCGCACATGCGTGTCCAATGCTTACAGCATCTTCCCCTGCCTTGTCCTGAAAAACTCATTCTTCAAGACTTACTTAGTCACTTTTGTTGTGTCATGCAGGCACTAAAAGTTCTTGTCTGCTATTGAAATGACTTGCTGGATTAAGAAATATTCCCTATTCTCGCTGCAAAACACTTAGCTGCAATATGTGATCAAACTTCCAAAATGATTTGAATAAAATCTTCAAAGGGTAGGTAGTGATAGTCACATACCCAGTGAGTCAATACATTGATCAACGGAGTAAATATTCACTGTGGCCTTACCACTTGCAAGGCAGTGAGCCCGGCAACTGTGCATGAAAGGAGGGAGTATAAACAGTGAATAATAGTTTTGTTCAAGAAGATCATATTTATAGAGCCAGAATATGAATACAAAAGAATATAAAACATTTATGTGGACTTTTAAAAGATAAATATATGGCTTTAATTACTTAGAACCTTTACTGTTATACTAACATAGTAAATAGTTTCACTTCCTTAACACAGATGTGCAAGAAATACAGTTTTTTCTATAAGCCAATGTTACCTTTTTGAATAGGTAATAGAGGTTTATGACATAATGATCAGGGTAAAAGGGAAAGCATGTCTTCCCATTGCAACCCCAAGAGAAGGTAAGGATGTGTTTTCTAAACCAAATCACAGTCACCATGGTGCCTCCCCCTGCTCTCTACTGAGGCCTACTCCACGTTTCTCAGGGGCAGTGTGTCTTCCACGCCACCATCCACAAGCCAACCACAGGTGAGGCGTCCCCTATCCTTGGGGTTATCTATTCTTGGGTTATCATCTCGAAGGTAACAGGTAAGTAAAAGGATAAAGTCGGCTCCATTTGCTATCCTGGCACCGTTTGCTGAGCAGGCCTGTGACCTTGTTAAAGAGGACTGCCGGTTTACTCTTCTGAGCTTGTCCCCAGGACTGGAAACTATTGGAAAGCAAGAACAGAGCGTGACTAACTGCTCCCTGCACCCACGGGCAGAAGATAACACTGAAACAAACGGCAGCCTCCTGTTCCGACCAACAGCCCAGGGGCCACACAGCAGCACCCCCCGCCTCTGTAATCTAATTATAACCCAGTAAAAGCTCAGAGCCCCCCACGCCCACCCCGCCCCAACAGTGGAGCATCTCTCCACTCCATGCCCCTCTCCTTTCTTGGAGAGTGAAACAAAGATTTATTTTCTGCTCTTTCTTCTCCTTGTGGATTCTTTCCCAGTCCGTATCACCAACTACCCTAACAAACAGCAAGTGTTACCAAACAGTAAGTTCGGGTCCTGCCGCCACCCTCCAGGCAAAGTTCCAGAGGCAAAGGTTTGGAGATAAAGGAAAGGAGTCTTTATTAAAAAGCTTCACAGTTTTGGAATAACAGCTTTCCATGTGCATTAGTCGCTTAAGCATATCAAAACTCTTTAACTGTTTAGTTACAGCTGAAATCACTTAAACCTGTCAATTAAGGCTAAATTCTTAACACCCAGGTTCTCCTATCATTTTCCGTTAGTTTTTAGTCATCTTATTTCTATTGGGTTAGTTTACAAACTGAAACAACGTAAGATATGAAAGTTGCACAGTTTGGAAGAATGGCAGGCTTCTGCCTCAGAGCCCATCCCCTTTAGAACACCCAAAGGGGAACAACCCTGCCACCCTCTGCCAGGCCAGCCTGGTCCTAGTCTGTGCCCAGAGTTCCTTCCCATCCAAAATATCGTCTGTTGGGAAAAGAAGGCAGCTGCAGCACCATCGTCCAGGCATCCTCCAAGAAGAAGAGCCTGAGAGCCAGCAGGCCAGCCAGCCCTCTTTTTATTTCCCTGCACACTGGAAGCATTCAGCCTCTCAGCCCATTCTGTCCTAGGCTGCTTACCATTGCTCCTCCTATGGCCCTCCCTCCTTCTCCCCTCAGATCACTGTATCGTAAAGGCTACAGCAGTCTCCTCCTGGTCTCCCCTCTTGGCAACATCCTCCCCTCCCCCACTGTCCCCCTCACTGGTGGCTGCGGAGGGAAGCGCCCTAGGTCTTCCCAAGTTCCTCAGGAGGTGTAGGGGTCTGGAAGGCTGTCTGAGGACTGTCCAGCGACCGCCTCCTTGTAACCTGCTGGGGTGGGAGATGTTTCAGGGGGCTGTTCTATTCACCTGCCTCTCCCACTCCTCACTGAGTGTGGTGGGGAAGAATGAGTTCTCCTTAGCTCCTGGAGCTTCGCTCTACCTGAGGAGTCTGCTGGGTTTTTGACCGTCTCTCTGAATCTCTCCCTGCCCTTGCAATCTGGGAGATTTGCTTGGTTGGAGAAGAATTGGGAAGGGAACTCTGCATATTCTAACCAATCTATTGTTTGCACTAAGACCTTTGGCCCCCACCTAGAGGTTGGGTTTTTCACATTGAAAATCCTAGGCCCTTGCATTTCAAAGCCTGGTTCTGGGAAACTCCCTAAGGCAAAGAATGAAGCTGTAAGCAAGGAAAGCAGATAAGGAAATGAAGACTAGAAAAGTCAAGGAAAAGTCCTCAAACCTGAAGTTTTTGTCTGGCCTATGTTCTGGTGTGAGACCATAAATCTGCACATATACAACTTAAAATAAAGCAATGCCTAAAGACATTTCTATAGGTAAAGTAATTAAAATAATTTATAAAGTGTTGTTGGGAAGAAAGGTAAAGCATTTTTTTTTAAAGGTTTAAATGACACACATTTTATTCAAAAAGTTTTTCCAAGTAACATGCATGGCCATAATGCATAATTTGCAAGAGTTTTCATGTCAATATTTATGAAGTTCCACTTTCAGGCTCAAGTTTAACAGGTGGTCAAAGCATCCCAAGGCCTTCCCTGTTTAAGCTTTTGTAAACTGACGTTGAACGAAATCACTTGAAAGCATCTGACAAACTTTCCTGGTTTCCAGCCTCTGACTTCTGGCCTTGGATGCAACTCACCTCACCTTCACACCTCGTATTCCTCCTTCCCTCTCCTGCAGACCCAGCTTTTGATTTTTTTTTATTTGGTCTGCGGTTTTAATGCAAGTTCTTGGTCCCTAGCTCCTGTTTGCTCCCCTGGGCCAGTCCTATGGCTCAGGGTAGCTTCTGAAGCTACATGCCCAGATTCATTTTTCCTGGGACAAAGTCATGTAAAATTTTCCTGCATGGGGTTGCCAGTCAAGGTGTCTCCTGTTTCTCAGATAATCTTTTTCAAAATCTATGCTATAACTGAGTGTCTCCGAGTCCTCACCCAGTGACTTTCCATGTGCTCCCATGGACCCTGTGTGTAGATCTGTCTTTAGCACTTAAGCGACTGCACGGAAACTGTTTTACTTATCCTTGTGCTAACCTGCTTAGGACAGTGTTCTTCCCTCCAGTCCTGGACAAGGGCAGGGTTCTCTGTAGTCCTGTCCTTGGACCTTTGCTCATCTTCCTGGATAAACCTGCAGTCGTCTGGGTGACATCACCCATTCTAATCTAAGGCTCCTTCCTGACTTTTCTACCTACCATTTGTGTGCTGATGACTCACCATTTATAACTCCAGCCCAGATCTCTTGGCCTAATGAACATCTCTACCTGTATATGATAACTTAATATACTTAATACAGAATTTAGTGTCTTCTCCTCTAAGCTTTGCCTTCCTGGGTTCTTATGTCCGTGAATGGCATTACCAGTGGTCAGCAAACTCCAGCCAATAGGTCATATATGTCTGCAGCTTGAGCTAAGAATGATTTCTATATTTTTTAAAAAGAAAAGAATACACAACAGAGACCAATGTGGCCCACAAGGCCTAAAACTATTTCCTATCTGGCCTTTTACAGAAAAAGATTACCAACCTATGGACATTATCACTTGCCAAAAGAACCTAAAAACCAGTAATGGCATTAATTAATTAACAGTAATAATTAGCAAAAGTTGAGTTTACCCTGTTGAGACATTGGGTGTTCTGCATATTTCACTTTATTTTCACATTAACCCATGACTGTTAGGATGCCCTGGTTACATTTCACAGAAAATCCCAACGGACTGGCTGATATGGAGTCTAGAGACAGGGAGGCTCAGGCCAGTATGACCAGTGGTCCAACTGTGTCATCAGGGACCTAGGTTTTTCCACGGTTCTGCTTTCTATCATTGACAAGTGGGGTACAGCACGTGCTGTCATTACTGTCTGCTGAGAGAGAAGAGAAAGTATCCCCCAACCACGGAATATGAGGAGTTCTGCCTAGGTGACTGAGCCAGCAAATTAGGAGGGCACATGCCCATCCCACTGTCTACCACACAACTGTCTCCTTTACCGCAAATTCAAATAGTAGCCAAGTCTTCAGAAAAAATGTAACCTTCTAAATATCTCTTGAATTTGTTCGTTTCTATTCTTTACAACTACATCCACCTGTCTGTAAGATCCCAGAAAGCCAGGACAGGATCTTCTCTGCATGTCCAGCACCATTAAGTTAATTATACGAACAAATCAATTCACGTGTCAGGTTTTCATTTTATAGTTGAGGAAGGTGAGATTCAGAGTGAGGCTCATTGGCCAAGGTTGCACAGCTAACAAGATTCTAATTTAAGTCTGTCTGACACTACAGCTCATATTACAATACTGCAATTATACTGCATCTCCTGCCTCCTGCTTTGTGTCTCCCTTCCATTGCTGGCTCCTCTTCTTAGCCTTAGACACACTCAAGCCTCTCCCTTCTAACAACTACGGCAACCCTTTGACCATACTTTCCCTACACCTTGAGCCTACTCTCATCTTTCCCTTTACAAACAAGTCACTTGGAAAAAACTGTCATTTTCCTTGCTTTCATTTCCTTACTTTTCATTCATACCCATCGTGTTATTGAATCCATCTTGCAAATGTTAGCAGGACCCTCCCAACTTCCATTTCGAAGACCATACCCATCTTTATTTCACCATACTTCTCTGCAGCATTTGACACCTTCCCTGGCTTCCTTCTCTTTCCAAAGTATTCCCAGATTTCCAAGGCTGAAGCTCTCTAGGGATTCCTTGCCTTGTGACACCCCCCTGCATTTGCATAGGGTGGTCTGGCCCTTCTTCACATCCAGTAGGGCCTCCTATAGCCCACATCCCACCTGAGCTTCAGGGTATCTGAAGAATTTTATTCAGGGGGACATACCCCATTGAATTATAACTACCTGTCAATGTTTCTGTGACCACCACTAGCCTCCAAAGCAATCTCCAAGTCTTAGAGGCTTTTTTTTTTTTAAACCTGCAGAGTGCCATGGTGAAAAGCACAGGGTTGAAATCAGAAAGTGCTTTCTGAATAAATTATTAAATAAGTTAATACATTGACTTATCCAAGGGTGCACAACTAGTAAATGGCTTAAATCAAATCAAGAAAGGTCAGAGATTTTTTTCCAGTATGCTATACTGTTGAAAATGACAGTAAGTTTTCCAGGTATTAGAAATCATCAACATGTGGGGTAAAAACTATGTAAATCTATACTTTGGAAGATAGAAAAAATTATTTATATAAATAATACTTATATTTTAATTTACATTTACAGATATATCAACAAACATTTAGATTTGCAGTAATTTATTTCTATTTAAACATACCTTTGTATGTATACTCATTATACATTTGTGTATTTATTTATTTTAATTTAAAAGTTAAAAAGAGTACACTAAAGATAGCAAGCAATCTAAACAGCTGAGGAATCCTTATTGGTATGAAAATAGCACAAAAGCACTTTTCTGTGAATCAGCAAGCTATTTTCTGTTAAGTGAAATTTAGTATTTTAATAATCATCATATTAAATACATTTAAAAATTAAGACTGTAATTCAGCCACATCTTCGATTTTACAACTGACAAGGGGCTAAAAGGGGGGCTGAATAATGGTTGCCTGCTGCTTTTCTTTTTTGAGATGCTAAGTAGGGGCAGGTGCTGGGGAAATAAGTGTGATAAAAATGAAGGAATTCCCATGGAGTGTTACTAAAATGGCCACAAAAGAGAAAATGTTATTAAACTCCTCAAAGGGGCTAAAAACGTTGCAGGTTGGGCTTCAGACTATTTCCAGTCAAACTGGCAGGCAGTCCTTCAAATGAGGAAAAAATGGGGGTTGCCTTAAAGGTTTTAGAATTTTTAAGTTGGGAAATACTGTAGTAAACAGGTCTATAAGTAATAGATTTTTTTATTGTATCTTTTCCATTCCCATTCCTCTCCCTTATCACCACATTCTTGTCCATGTCCATGAGTCCTTTTCCCTTTTTGCCCGATCCCTCCACCCCCGACCCCATAGCTGTCAGTCTACTCTCCACCTAAGAGTCTGTCTCTATTTTGCTTGTTAGTTTAGTTTGTTCATTAGATTCCACACATGAATGAAATCATATGGTATTTGTCTTTCTCTGACTGCCTTACTTCACTTAGCATAATGTTTTCTAGGTCCATCCATGCTATCACAAAAGGCAAAATTTTCTTCTTTTTTATGGCCACATAGCATTCCATTGTGTAAATGTCCCATAGTTGTTTAATCTACTTGTCTACTGATGGACACTTGGGCTGCTTCTGTATCTTGGGGATTGTAAATAACACTACAATGAACATAGGAGTGCTTATGTTCTTTTGAATTAGTGTTTTGGGTTCCTTCAGATAAATTCCCAGAAGTGGAATCCCTGGATAATAAGGCAGTTTCATTTTTAACTTTTTGAGATATCTCTATAGTGTTTTCCACAGTGGCCACACCAGTCTGCATTCCCACCAACAGGACAAAAGAGTTCCTCTTACTCTACATCCTCACCAGCACTTGTTGTTTATTTATTGATGACAGCCATTCTGACCAGTGTGAGGTGATATCATTGTGATTTTAATTTGTATTTCTCTGATTATTAGTGACATTGAGCATCTTTTCATTGGCCATTTGTATGTCCTCTTCTTTTAAAAAAAAAGTTTTTTGAAGATTTTATTTATTTATTTTTAGAGAGAGGGGAAGGGAGAGAGAAAAGGACAGAAATATCAATGTGTGGTTGTCACTTACATGGCCCCCACTGGGGACCTGGCCCGCAACCCAGGCACGTGCCCTGACTGGGAATTGAACCAGCAACCCTTTGGTCCACAGCCTATACTCAATTCACTGAGCTACACCAGCCAGGGCTGTGCAGCCTCTTTGGAGAGGTATTTATTCAGGTTCTTTGCCCATTTTTTAACCGAATTGGGTTTTTTTTTTGTTGTTGTTGTTTTTGATTGTTTGCTTGGCATTGACTTTTATAAGTTTTTTACAAATTTTGGATATTCACCCCTTGTCAGGTGCATTGGCAATATGTTCTCCCATTCCATGGGTGGTCTTTTTTATTTTGTTGATGGTTTCCTTTGCTGTGCAAAACCTTTTTAGTTTGATATAGTCCCATTTGTTTATTTTTTCTTTTGTTTCCCTTATTAACTAAGGAGCTATACCAGAAATAAATATTGCTATGAGCAATGTCCAAGATTTTACTGCCTATGTTTTCTTCTAGGATTTTTATTGTTTTGGGTCTAACATTTAAGTCTTTCATCCATTTTGAATTTATTCTTGTGTGTGGCATAAAAAGGTGGTCTAGTTTCATTTTCCTGCACATATTTGTCCAATTTTCCCAATACCATTTATTGAATAAACTACCTTTAATCCATTGTATGTGCTTGCTTCTCTGTCAAATACTAATTGACTATAAAGGCATGGGTTTATTTCTAGGCTCTCTATTCTGTTCCATTGACCTACATGTCTGTTTTTATGCCAGACCAGGCTGTTTTAATCACTATGGCCTTATAGTATAGTTTGATATCAGGTAGCGTGATTCCTCCAAATTTGTTCATCTTTCTCAAGATCTCTGTTGCTGTACAGGGTCTTTTGTGGAGAAGATTATAATTTGTCTTACCTCTTAAATGTACCTCACAATTTTATTTCCATTTAACTGCTGTGAATTATATAAATTCATCTCATTTCTTTGTAAATAAATTAAAGCTTTTGCAACAGAAAACTAACATAAAACAAAAAATAATACATTGGGGTGTGGAGTTATACTGTAAAGAGTTATCCAGGTAGGTGTAGGAGCTCATCTTCAAAAACTCAAAGCTTCAGTGACATTAATGAATTCTTATATTGTGTGCATAAATAAATATGTTGCTAGCCCTGGCTGGTGTGGCTCAGTGGATTGAGTGCTGGCCTGTGAACTGAAGGGTTGTTGATTCAATTCCCAGTCAGGGCACATGCCTGGGGTTGCAGGTCAGGTCCCCAGCTGGGGGTGTGCAAGAGGCAACCAATCAATGTATCTCGCACATCAATGTTTCTCTCTCTCTCTTTCTCCCTCCCTTCCCCTCTCTCTAAATATAAATAAATAAAATCTTTAAAAAATATGTTCCTAGATTTACTAATAATTACTGTGAATATATTTCTAAATAAAACATTAAAAGGAGGAGGCCTAAATGACTGAAGTTTACTCTGAAACCATAAATATATTTCCTTTCCCCACCCCAACTCCCCAGATCAATAAAAACTAAAATGAACAAAATGAAATACATCATCCACTAAGGTGATCGTTTAAGATCCAATTCTTTTTTCAGTAAAAAGTTTAAAAATCTGCCAAGTAGGATGTCTCCACCTATTGTGGACTACCACAAAAAGGTGAGTCAGTTTTCCTGCAGTATGTTTTCATTTATTTGACTTTCAGCAACAATGGCCACACCCCTTCCTGAACAGTAAGCAGGCAAAGCTACTCACATTACTTTCTCAATCATACTAATTTTTTAAAGAGAGCACTCAAAAATGTTTGAAAGGCTTTATAGTTTTTAATAATGACGATGAAACAGTTCAAATAATGATTTAAAAAGCTTGGGAAGAAAGCAAAAAGAAAAAAACTAAAAAAACCCCAAATCTGAAATCCCATTTTTGGACACTAAAGTGTATTCTTATAGACGTTCTTCAAACATTTCTCAGACTCTCTCTCAATTTATAGACTGATTTGTGTGACGGTATACATAATCAACCAATTTTCTACTGAAGGACTCTCAGTTTCCCCACCCTCCTTTTCTGGTTATATAAACAACGCTGTGATGAGTATCATTTATGTCATTTCAGATTTGTGTAATTATCTCCTGGGGTAAATTCCCTGAGTCGGGATGCCAGGATAAAGGACGCATGTGCTACTTGACTACATGTTGCTGAACTGCCTTTGGGAAGCATATTGGTCAGGATTAGGTTCAGGTGAAAGTGACACAACACCCAACAAGGTGGCTTACAGAGGTCAGGAGTTTATGTAGGAGAAAAGGCAGTCCAGGACCCAGGGGACCTTCCATTTTGGTACTCCACTCATCCTATTCAGAACTTTTCTTCTGCATGGCGCAAGCTGGCTGCTTAAGCCCTAGCCATTGAATCTGCATTCCAGTTAGCACAAAAAAGGGAGGGACAAAGGAGTCCAACTCCCAAGGATTCTCCTGTAAAGTCACTCTCACTGTTTCTGTTGGCATTCTATTGGCCAGAATTTGGTCATGTGGCTACATCTAGCTGCCGGGGAGATAGAGAAAATGTAGTCTTTTCTTTTGAGATGCCCACATATGTGTTCAGCTAAAAATCAGGTGATCTTTCACTGAAGACAAGAGGAAATGGATATCGGGGACAACTAATGCATCTACAAAGGATGTACTAATTTACACTTTTGTCAGCATCATACAAGAGGAGCCATTTTCCATAATTTTACCAACATTGTTTAATCAGACTATTCCCACTGCAAATGCATTTCATCACTTACAAGAAAAAATATTTAACCCATCCTCAAGTAATCTGTGTCATTTATGCCACTAATATCAGTGATACATACTCCCCCTCCCCCCGCAGAAGTAAAAAGAAGATGCAAACATGGAGACCCAGTGTTCCTCTGCCTTGACCGATGCTTCAATGTTAAAACTCTGACCTTTGCTGACTCCTGTCTTCCCTCTAGTAATCTCATCCATAGTTTTAAATGCTGCTGAGTGAGTGGGAATCTCTATTTTTCACTTCTGATTTCCAGGGTCTTAGTAAATTATCCAGCAGATTACTGTGCATACCCACCTGGGTAATTCACCATGACCTTATGCTCATCACTGTCTCTCACAAACCTACCTCTTCCTCATCCTGCATTCCTTATGTTGGTGGCACTAGTTGAGTCATTCTAGACTCTTAGTCATCTGCTATTACAACAGATTGGCTTTGTGACCAAATTCTAACTAAATTCACATTCGCAACCACTCTTGACATCCCCTTCATCTTCACTGTGCTCCTGAAGATCCTGATAAAATCTCACGAGAGGGCTCTCTCCCTCCACTCTATCTTCAAAATGGCGGTCGATGGCCTCTTAAAATGTTACTGGGAATGTGATTTTTTTTTCCACTTAAAAGACTCTCTGTGGCCAAAACCCTTGGGGTGACATATGAAAACCTCCAGACAGTGGCGTTTGTTCACCTCTTCTGCAGCATCTGCTCATGCCAGGCCTATGACTACAGCCCACATTGCAACACATCACTTCCGGTTTCACAACTGCAGTATCATAATTCAGTGACTTTGCTAAAATGGATCTCAGCTGCCTAGAATTCTTCCTGTTATCTACTTCATTGCCTGGAAAATATCTACTGCACTTCTTAAACACTCAGATCCTATAGTCACATCCTGAAGAAATCTCGTCCTCAGACACAAGTCACTCCCTTTGTGGGCCACTTCCTTGCTTTGTGTCATTTCTGTGCTCATGCTTTTAAAATATTATAGCAGTTAATCTTTAGTAATCCAACAAATACTTCCTGAATTCCCACTGCGTGCTAAGCATCGTGCTAAGTGCGGGATTCACAACCACGTGCAAGCCGAACACAGGCCTTAGGGTCTTACAGCCTTTAGTCTAAACAGCTTACATTAGTAATGACTAGTTTCCATTTCCATCTACCATCTCTTCTTTGCTCTAAAAGAAACTCTCTCTTCCCTATCAATATTAATTAGATGCTAAGAAACTGATGTTGCTTTGTTGGTGATCACGTGAAGAGATGTTTCCTTTATTGTCTTGTCACTTATTCAAATGTTCATTTATTTTTGCTTTTGTGACCCCATGCTGATGGTTGCCGCTATCCGGAATCACTTGAATGTTTAAGAGGAAACAGTTTGGGGTAACCCTTATTTGACCTATTATTTCTCAAGCTTTTCCCTCAAAGTATTCCCTGAAAAAGACCAGGTTAAGAGGATTTCTGGCCAAGATGAAGGTAGACCTAAGAACACTAATGAATGACTAAACCAAGATTGGGGAAGGAGTGTTCCAGCTGCATGGGGTAGCATAAGCGGACCGAAGGAGAAGGGTGACATTGTGTAAGTTCAGGAGATGATGATGTCTGTGTGAGGATAGGACCCCCAACAAACAAGTCTGCAGAGGCTTAGCTTACAGCACACCTTAAGACACAGCAGAGTACTGAGAACTGGCTGCACTGCCCTGGATCGTACATGGCTCATGGAAGTGCAGTTCTAAGGCCTCTGTTACCTGCCCGTACTTCCCTTCTCCCTCCTACAGCTGCACTGCAGAAATTCTACTCCTGTTTTACTTCCTGTTCAATTCCCAATTCCCAGTTTCCTGCTTCACTCTCTAGCCTCAAATGAGTTTGAGGGGTGTCAAACTCATTTTCACCCAGGTCCACACCCACCTTGTGATTGCCTTCAAAGGGCCGAATGTAATTTTATGCCCACATAAATGTAACTATTCCATAACTAGTGCAAGGAGCTCGGCACTGCCGCTGGGTAGAAACAAGGTGCCAGGCCGTATAAAACAAGGGGGAGGGCAGGATTTGGTCCATGGGCCTTGTGTTTGCCACCTGGGCTCTATTCCAGAAATAGTCTTAAGGAAAGAGTAGAAGGAAATCCAGGTACACTAACTTTGGAACAAAAGAAATCCAAATTAGAGAGAAACTGGTGACTTAGAGCAAGAGTGCATTCCAGACAAATCAACAGATCTGCATGTACTACTCGGGCCTGTGGGTCTCAAGAGACAGACTCTCAGAATCCCAAGTATTTTCACAGAAAGTAGACGACTTGGGTTGCATAATTTGGAAAGACATTAGTGTGCAAGGCCTCAGGTATGATAGGATCCCGAAGTGCACCAGATTCTCTCTCCTTCCTCTTTCCTCCAGTTTCCACTCTCTGCTGTTGGCCTCAGTATCTTTTTTTTAATTATTCTTTATTTTATTGATTATGCTATTACAGTTGTCCCATTTTCCCCCTTCACTCCCCTCCACCCTGCCCACCCCCTCCCACCCACATTTCCCCCTTTAGTTCATGTCCATGTGTCATAAGTTCTTTGGTGTATACATTTCCCATAGTATTCTTGCCCTCCCCGTCTATTTTCTACCTACTGTCTATGCTACTTATTCTCTATATCTTTTCCCCCCTCTCTCCTCCTCCCACTCCCCTGTTGCTAACCCTCCATTTGATGACTTTTTTTTTTACTGTTCATATTTTTAGTCTTCTTTTTCTTAGGTAAGTCCTTCTAACATTTCATATAATAAGGGCTTGGTGATGATGAACTCCTTTAACTTGACCTTATCTGAGAAACACTTTATCTCCCCTTCCATTCTAAATGAAAGCTTTTGGCCTCAGTATCTTCTATTGCAGATGTGTGTCCCTCATGCAGTGGGGACCCTGGCATTTAGAAACTCCAGGCCTAATCACCCGGCTTGTGGGCCCCCCGCCCCTAAAATGAGAAACTCTCTTTGAGGGTGAAAAATCCCAGGGAATGATTGTATTGGTTTAGTCTGTGTCAACTACCCACACATGCCCTGGTCTGGAGGCAGGCAGATTCATGATAGGCCAGGCCTGGCTCCCCTGCCCATTCTTGTGACCGAACCCCAGCGGATCCCTCAAAGAAGTGCAGGAGGAAGGAGTGGCGAGGGGCAGTGGTTGGAATGAATTCTGGGCAGAAAAAGATTGTCAATTTGGTTGGAACAGAGACTTGTGGTAGATGAAGAGTATTAGGAGACCAGTTAGAGGTGGGAAAAGGGGTCAGATTGTATAGATCAATATCCTATAAGTGCAGTGGAGCACAAATACCCTGAAGTCTATGTATGTATACAGCTGATTCTTGTTATTCACAGTGATTAGGTTCTAGAAAGTTGCTGCCAATGCTGAATTATTATCCAACACGGAGTCATTGCCCTTGGGGAGGTACAGGGGCAGGTTCCTGCCAGCCTCTGGTCACATTTTCAACTGATCAATACACAACCTTACTTTATGTGTGTTTTTGTTTAAAGATACTTAGTTCAATATATATTGTTGATTCGTTAACACTGAATTCATAGCCAACAGCAGTATAACTCATGCCTGAACAAAGGTAACACATGTGTTTTCTCCGTAAGTTACATAGCAGCCTTCCTGCACTTGAGAGACTAGACAGCACTTCAGCACTTGGCTTGGAGGCCACTTTAAACGGTGAAACCACCAACCAAAGACACAAAAATGAGGAAAATATGGCACTAAATAGACCACAAGAAGGGACACTTGTTTACAGAATGGGAGCTGAACCAAGGCAGATGGTGGCCTTGTTCCACCTCAGCTGGGGACATGCCAGTGGGGGGACTCGGTCTTTTCTCTGCTCTGCAGATGTCCAGGAGTGACTGCAAAAGCGCCAGGGGTATAGTGATGTAGGTTCCAAACACATTTCCGTGAGCAGGTGAATTCAGATACGGAATCCGTGGGGGATTACGATGGACTATGCTATCCGCCTCAGCATTTCGGAAGATTCATCTGGCTGTGGTGGGCAGGGAGGAGGAGGAGGACCTGAGATGTGGAGACCAACTGGGAGAAGCAGCAGGACAGGTATGGGGCCCTGAGGGGGATGAGGGGGGAGAGTGAGGGGTGAACAAGGGTCCACAGGAGGGGGGATGAGACTTTTCTAGAAGGGAATCTGATTTTGAGGGGCAACACGGTGGATTCTGGAGGAGCCTTTGGTCCTGTCAGATGCTATGTGTTCTTCACTGTGAGACTGAGAATTTTAAGTATACAATTAACTGACTTAAAAATAAGAGTACTCTTCTAGTACTAAATCTCTACACTTCCAATCAATCAACTACCCTCATTAAAAACAAACATAAATATATAGCACTTACTATATACCAGATGTTGCTCCAGATTCTTTATATTAGTCGTTTATTTCTTACAGCTTGTGAGGTATCATTAGACCCATTTTTAAGATGGAAAAACTAAGGCAGAGGGTAGTAACTTGCCTGTGGTCCAACAATTAGTAAATAGTGGGGTCTAATAGATCCGTGTGTTTATTTATTTTTATATATTAAAAATTTTTAACTTATTGACTTGAGAGATTTGTTGTTCCACCCACTCATGCACTCATCAGTTGATTCCTGTACGTGCCCTGACCAGGGGTCAAACACCCAGGCCTGGTGTATTGGGATGCTGCACTGACCAGCTGAGCTATCATCTGGCCAGGGTTAGAATCCATGTGTTTAACTACCATGTTCTACTGGTAGTGTTAAGATTCATTTTCAAACTCTCCTTTACTGCACTGCTGTCTTCTTGCCTTCTCTCTGCACCACCCCAAGAATTTCCACCACTCCCCCTCCATCTAATTTATGGCTTTGCCAATATTGCTATTTCTCATCAAAAACAGAACAGTAATAAACCACATTCATCCTTTTTTCTTTCTTCAATTATTTTTTTATTAAAAAAATCAATGATCTTTAGCTGTCTAAACATAATATAAACTATAGCTCACAAATCTCTAAATTTTTCATTTTTCTCAATAAACCTAACTAAATTCTTCATCTTCTTATACTTAAAAACCCACACTTTTACTACTTCTAACTATCAGAAATTTAGTTTTTTTCTTTTATATTTAAAATAGTATTGGGTTGGTCAAAAAAGTTCACTTGTTTTTTTCCATGATGGGTCTAGTAGTGCTTAACTTTAACTTCATTTGAAACAATTTTGTTAGAATGCATTGTGACAGCTGTCATATCAGTGTGCATTAAAAAAACATTAAAATTAGTGAATTTTTATGTAGCCATTTTACTATTGAAGATAGAAAAATACACAACATTTTTGGCATATTATGCTTTATTATTTCAAGAAAGGCAAAAATGCAACTGAAATGCAAAAGATTTGTGCAGTGTATGGAGAAGGTGCTGTGACTGAACAAACATGTCGAAGCAGTTTGTGAAGTTTTGTGCTGGAGATTTCTTGCCAGACGATGCTGTAGTCCAGCAGACCAGTTGAAGTTGATAGCAATCAAATCGAGACATTAATTGAGAAAAATCACTGTTCTGCCATACGGGGGATAGCCGACGTACCGAAATATCCAAATCAATGAAGTTATTGGTTATTAAAGTTATCAGTAAAATTAAAATGAAAAATGTCTTTTATTTTATGGAAAAACCATGTGGACTTTTTGACCAGCCCAATAACATACTCTAGACTCTTTTTAAAAATATTTTATTTATTTATTTATTTATTTATTTAGAGAAAGGGGAAGGGAGGGAGAAAGAAAGGTAAACACTGATGTGTGAGATACATCTATCAGTTGCCTTCTGCATGCCCCCCATCAGGGGCCTGCAACCCAGGCATGTGCCCTGGCTGGGAATAGAACCAGCGACATTCTGGTTCTCAGACTGGCACTCAATCCACTGAGCTACTCCAGTCAGGGCAATATAGTCTAGACTTTTAGGTATGAATAATTCTTTTTGCCTTAAACAACTCATTTGATATCCTCACTTTTAAATAAGTGATACTATCTTTCTAGTTTGAATACTGTAATAATTAATATTTATACAACAACTGGAACATCATAAATGAAACTGTTAAATAAATGCAAGTGTTTTAATGTGAAATGTAAACTTGCCCAAAACATCTATGCACATTCTGCCTTGTTTGCTAGCTTTATTTTTAATTTTGTATTTTTAATTCCTCAAACATATTCTAGTGTGGAGAATATGGGAGAGGCAGGTAGTCTTTGGGAAAGGTGGGAAAATTTTAATTCAGTGAACAGTACTATTTTGTATCAGGTACCTTTATTCAACACTTGTCAGTTTTTATGAACAGACCTTGGGAGCTGTCCATATCAGCAGTTTGTCTACGTCCAAATACACAGTCGCATTGTGCCAATAAAGTTACTAATGGGTCAAAGCTCTTGAATGCTTCATATATCTACTCACATGCTTTACAAGGCTACTTAGTGTTTGAATTTTCTTTGTTGTATAACAATAACTACCGTGATTTATGAACTCAAAACGTCTTTTAAAAGTTTATTTTAATCATTGTTCAAGTACATTTTTCTGTCCTTTATTCCCATTTGAACTCAAAACTTTTAACCTTGTCTTACATACCATTATTTACATTGGAGAGGCTGAGGTCCAAACTGTCTGTACCACCCACAGCTCCCATCACTGGGGCTGACTTTCCTTGAGCACAGTTTGTGTTCTGCAGGTGACATTTGGCCTGCCACCCTAGTCACTACCGATTGCACCAGGGTGGCCATCTGACTTGTACCAGTTAGGGTGTTTTCAGTTTTAGGTGATGGAAAATTCTGTCAACCTGGCTGGAGTGAAAACAAAAACAAAAACAAAAACAAGAAATAACCTTACTGGATAGCCGTAGGCCCTGTTGGCTCCAGAAGCAGCAACAATGCTACAAAGATCTGATCTCTCTTTACCTCTTGGCTTCTTCTTCCTCTGTGTTGGCTGCACCCAAAGCAGGCTGTCCCTGGTGGCGACAAGATGGCTGCTTGCAGCCCTAGGCTCACATCGCAAGTTCAGGGTAAAGGAATGGTTTTCAATAGTTTCAGCATCTAATTGGCCTGGACTGGGTTCTCCAAATCAGAGTGGCCATTGACAATGTTGGGCCCTGTTACCTGGACCACATGCCATAGGGGTGAGAGAGGTATGATCTCAGGGCACTGTTGTAAGAAGGGAGATCAGATGCTGGTGGCAAAAACATTAGTTCCTAACACAAGACCAAAGAACAGGCTTTAATGACCAATGAGGAGGTCTGGTGGGACAAAGCTCTTCAACAGGGACAAATGGCTGAATAAAAATGAGATCCTCTTTCTGGAGGAGATGGACCTTGCAGTCCATTACTGAGCAGCATGGGCAGAAGGACACAGAGCCTGAGACATGGAGGGAGATGGAGAGGCTGAGTCCTATGGTGGAGTAGCAGGTAAGTCCTGAAAAATGTCTGCGGCTGAGCTAAGCCAGGCTAGAGCTGCAATCCCTTTCCTCTGCATTAGCCGTGGGGCCCCTGGGCCTGCTGAGTCCTCAAGTCTCTGAGTGGGGGCCGACATGCCAAGACTGCTATCATTTCAAGGTTTTATTTCCTCAGGATGAAGACCTGCTGAATTAAGTGGGATGAATAACCCAAAGGTACTAACCAACACTTCTATGCAGGGATGGTAAATACAAAAGAAGAGGAAAAGAAGGGACTGAACATGGCATATGGTGAAGTGGCAGAGGGTGCTATTTCCTCTGCCCTCAGAAGCTGGGGTGCTGTGCCTGGGTGTGGTGGGGGCTGAGCTGTATCCCACTGTCCTTCCTACTCCTTGCCCCTGATTTCTCAGTAGGCAGCTCAAGAGGCCCACATCCCTCCCTGGCTCCACCCCTAACAAAATTCCTAGAAGTCCTGAATACTTAGCTTCAGGGTCACTGTCTGGGAGGTGGGGCAAGAAAGTTTTGGCTGGGCAGCTTTTAGCCAAAAAGTTAAGAGGTCTTTACTGAAAGGTGAGACTTGTGGTAGTGAGGCAATTTGCCATCTCAGCCTAGCTCTCTGTGACAATGCCCCTCCTCTGCATCCTCTGTGCCACCACATCCACCATGGTCTTATCCCTTCCCTAGGTGTTTTCTTCCTGCTCCTCTCTTGGACAGTAGCCTGGGTGTGGTTCAGAATGGACACTTTAAGCTTCCTTTTTACCTATTTCAGTTCCCTGTGTTAACTGACTATATACCTTTGAGTCTCTCGGTCCGAATTTTCGAGAGAAGGCTCACCTTTTCATACCAGGCCACACAAAGCATACAGTTGCCAGTCAACCAATGGATTCACTGGCCTAGAGACAGGTATCCATCTTGGTCCAATTATTAGCGGCAACTGGGGGACAAAGGACTGGACAGTGCAGATGGTGACATTTTAGATGGGACTTAGACAAGGTATGCAATGATAGCTATATTTTCCCACTGACATAGGTGAAGAGCCTCACATTTTGTTTTAGTTTCTTATTATAGCAGTGTTGTGACAAAGAACCACAAACTAGGTGGCTTCGAACTACAGAAATTATTGTCTCATAGTTTGGGAGGCTAGAATTCTGAACTCAGGTGCTGGCCGGGCCACACTCCCTCTGCACCCTGTATAGGAATCCTTTCTTGCGAACAACCTCTGGCATTCCTTGCTGCATCACTCCAGTCTCTGCCTTGGTCATTGCATGTCTTGTGTATGTCTTCACGTTTCTGTCTTCTTATAGACACCAAGGCCCTGGCTGGTGTAGCTCAGTGGATTGAGTGCAGGCCTCCCAACCAAAGCATCGCTGGTTTGATTCCCAGTCAGGGCACATGCCTGGGTTGCACGCCAGGTCCCCAGTATGGGGTGTACTAGAGGTAACCATACATTGATGTTTTACTCCCTCTCTTTCTCCCTGCCTTCCCCTCTCTCTAAAAATGAAATAATAAAATATTGAACCAGTGAACCTTTGGTTTGCAGGCCTATGGTCAATCCACTCACTGAGCAACACCAGCCAGGGCAGAAATCTGTACACATTTTATCTGTAACTACTTATGTCCTTATCAATTTATCTATTGAATAAAAGGTTTTTCTAAAAAAACATATGTTTTATAAGTCCAAATTAATAATACTTACTTATTATAAAGTTAACTGGAAGAAAGAAACTATTCTGATAAAGAGAATTTTGAAATTAGGCAGAGGCAGTGAAATATAGATGAAAATGAATATTAGTGTTACTTGGTACTAGTAATCAATTAATTTCTACATTCTAATAAAAAAAAACCCTGACCCATGCAGAAAATAATAAATCTGTTCACATTATATCCAGACTGATCCTTCAAAAATGCAAACCTAATTACCACATTTCATCAACTCTAAAATGCCATTGACTGTATGCTACATTATTATTTTATGTATAGCCCAGAAAAAAAAAGCTAATTCAACTTTTATTTTGGGGATATTAAGATGCAAAAAAAAATATGTACCACGCAATCACTGGAATTTAGTATTCTAGTTGCTTCATTCCTCTTAAAAGTCAATGACTCCAGTTCTCTCAGCATCTTGACGAAGCTCCCGATTGTGTTCTTAGAAGCCTGCGTGGCCTCACCACCCTGACCTCTGCACTCCAGCTGCACGGGCCTTCTTTCCAGTCGCCTAGTCCTCCAGATCGCAGATCAAGCTTCACTTCCTCCAGAGGGCCTTTCCTGAGCTCCCTGACCAGGCCACACCCTTGAGCACATGTGTGCTCTCTTTAAGAGCACTTATCCTGGTCGACTTGTTGTCTGGTTCACAATCTTAGTTCAGCTTATGTGTTTATTTGCTCAGCACCTGGATCTATCAGGGTGGAGAACATAATGCTTTTGCTCCCTATTGTATCTTTAGTGGTTGGCATAGCATCCAGTAGCACCCATTACACAGAAAGCACTCAAACGTTCGTGAATGAATTAAAACCATTTTGTTTTAATTGTTGACTTTAGGATATTCTTCAATTCAGAGGATCCACATCCAAAAATGTGATAGTAGTTAGGACTTTCATTTTAGAGTTGAATCATTAACAATAGCTACCAAATTCTTGTGTCCTTCTCAAATACCAAGTTCAGACAAAAAGCATTGAAAATGACTTCCTATGTGTTAACTCTCCAGGTTGATGTTATCACTACAAGGTGGTCCGTGTTCCAAGATCTGTGCTGAGCCGGTGCACCTGGGCTTCTCCTGGTTTTCAGGCTTTCTCTCTCTGATGGTACCTGCCTTGTACAGGCATGAACCCAAACAGTGTTGGTCACACCTCGGCCTTCCCAAACAATGACATGTTTGTGAGAAATTCTACTGTATTCACAGTGATGACAGATGTTTTCCTCTGTGGCCTGCACCAAAACATGTTCATCTAGATTTTGGAAGCACAAGGTATTAAAATTTGATATGCAGAACATTTGAGAGTATAGGTACTTCCTTTGCATTACAAGTTTTAAATTGGTGGGAACCGTCCCCAAAGAGGAGACTTGAATAAAATGCTTGTGGGACATCACTAGTCCATTTATTTATAAAACCAAAGGGTAATTCGAAAACCACAGACTGGCTGGATCCAGTCTTAATTCTTGATTTACCAGGCACTTCCTGATCCATTCCCTGGTTGCACCTCGGTGGTCCCGATACCCAGCGTTACAACTTGCAAGAGCACATGACTGATCACTCACCCCAGAATGAGCGCTGAGCTCACACACCCTTGGCCCACAGGACTGTCCCCAGCTCTTCATCCTCCTTTCGGCTCACATCTAGTCCTCATGAAGTCTTCCCTGGCTCACTCAGGATTCCTCTTGGAGTGCCCTCACCAGAGGCTCAAGATCCCCCCTACACAAGTCCTCTTGCTGTAGTCTGTGTTTGTCTTCCCGCCAGACTGTAAGCTTCTTGAGGAAAGGCACTTGCATTTTTGCAATGTCGGCATGGTCCAGGACTTGGTGTGCAGCAAACACTTAATGAAGCCCTTTCTCAGCCTTGCCAACTTGGATCAACTTTGTCAGTGAAAAAATCTGTACCTTATGGCTTTAAACTGTATTCCCTTCACCATTAGTAAGGTGAAGCATCTTTTCATGTATTTATTAGTCCTGTGTATTTCTTCAGTAACTGTTTATAGCCTTCGCCTATTTTTCTATGAGACTATTTATCTTATTAATTTGTAGGATTTGTAATCTTTGAATACAGAGTATAGCAACGCTTTGCCTGGTAAATGAGTGATTAACATTTTCTCCTAGGAAGTTTATTAAATTTGTTTTAAGTATCATTCATGAAACAAAATTTTATTTAAACGTATGTGATATGCCATTCCTTTCCCTTATGGCTTCTAGATTTGGAGTCTTGCGTAGACTCTACCTCCAGATTAAAACAGTATTCTCTCTTTTTTTCTTGTGGCACTTTCATAGTGTACACTTGTGTGCATATCACTTAGTTCTTCAATTCATGTAAAACTTTGAAATATATAGCATGAGAAAGATAACTCTGAAATATGTAGTATGAGGTAGGTAATTTTTTAAATATTGTGACAATTTTGATAGCCAATTGTCACGATAATTATTGAATAGTTTTCTACTTCCCCACTGATTTGAAATGCAAGTGGGCATTTTAGATAAGACTGAAAGGGCAGAGAGTATCTGGGTGTGGGGAGACTGACAGGAAGAGATCCCGGTGGTTGGGCCCACGTGTACGATGACAGAGTGGGAAAGCGATGAGTGCCGCTCAAGGTATAATGAGCACGGTGGTCCTGAAGTCAACATATTCACTATGAAGAATTACTTGGAGAACAGCACACTTCAATTTTAGTATATAGCTAAAAGATCCCATTTTTTTAAAAAAATAGCATTCAAAATAGAAACTTTTAGCAAACTTGAAATAAAAGAAAATGTTAATCTTTTATAAATCTACGGCATATATTATACTTTATGGCAAAATATGAAAAGCCTTCCTCATAAGTCCAGGAACAAGTAAAGAATGCCTGGCATCATTTCTTTTCAATATTTTAGTGGAGGTCTTAGCTAATGCAATAAGGCAAGGATAAAGAAGACGTGAGGATTGGGAAGGAAGAAATATTTGTCATTATTCACAGATGACATGAATGTGTCAAAGAATCTAAAAGAATTATAAATTATTAGAATTAGCAACTGACTTAGCAACATCACTAGACCTTGATAAAAGATCTAGATAAAGCTCTGGCTGGTGTGGTCAGTAGTTTGAGCGCCAGGCTGTGAACCAAAGGGTCACCAGTTTGATTCCCAGTCAGAGTACATGTCTGGGTTGTGGGCCAGGTCCCCAGTGGGGGCCACGTGAGAGGCAACCACACACTGATGTTTCTTTTCTTTTTTTTAAAGATTGTATTTATTTATTTTTAGAGAGAGGGGAAGGGAGGGAGAAAGAGAGAGGACATCAATGTGTGGTTGCCGCTCACATGGCCCACAGTGGGGAACTGGCCAGCAACCCAGCAATGTGCCCTGACTGGGAATTGAACCGGCGACCCTCTGGTTTGCAGCTCATGCTCAACCCACTGAGCCATACCAGGCAGAGCTGATGTTTTTCTCCCTTTCTTCTCCCTCCCTTCCCCTCTGTCTAAAAATAAAAATAAATAAAAAATCTTTAAAAAAACTAGATAAAAAGAAATGTATTAGTAGCACAAATCAATTGTTTTTATTACTAGTTACAAATACAAAATACAATTTTAAAAAGGAATTTAATTTAAAATAGAACAAGAAGTCAAACATCTAGAAATCTAAGAAAATATATGCAAGATTTCTACACAATGAGAAATCACTGAGCAAAATTAAAGAATAACTAAAAAATTCTAAAAGGACGTATATACTATATCCGTAGGCTGGAAACTTGACAGTAAAGATGTCAATCCAGCACAAAGTAATCTATACATTCATTGTAATCCCAATCAAAGCATCCTATGTTTTCTGGAAACATAAGACTGATGGTAAAAACAGATAAAATAAAATAAGTGATGAGATGACTAACGAGCTACTACAATCATTTTCATTGAAAAGTGAAGTTTGACTAATTTCTCATTGGAAGAAGACAATGCAATACAAATCCTTAAACATTTTTCAGTATTTGCTGCCATAGACCAAGCACAGTGTCTGGTACAAGTTGAGTGTTTTCCAAGGAACATTCCACAAAACCTGTTTCTGAGACACTTAAGAGAAAAACAGGTTCCACAGTCACATGCCCGGAGGAAAACCTCCATGCTGCGATCTCCTCTTGGAGATTCACGCTGCACAGCAAAACTTTAAAGGCTCTAAAAATTTCCAGAGAAGAGAAGCAAATAGCATTTTGTTTAACTCTATATTTTGCAAACTTATTTGATCATGAAACCTCTTAGAGAAACACTGGCCTAGAATTCTTTTTTTATATACACTTGATTCTCACCGTATCTGTGAAATACCCAAGGGCTGAACTGTGCACTCTACAGATGAAGAATGGAACCTCTGGCAGGTGAAGATTTACACCAGGCCACACATCTAGCTACTACTACAGAATCTTTGATGCAAACTTAATTTTTCTAAAAAAAAAAAAATAATAATAATAATAATAAAAATAGAAAAATCCAGGGCCTTCTTCGGGATAAAACACTACTTTCACGTGACTAGCATTTTAGAGATGGAATAAGCCTTAGTGATCTCTTAGACTAGTAACCTTATTATACGTTGATGAGGCAACTGGGGCCCAGACAAATTAAGTGCCTTGCCCCAGGTCAAGAGCTTGCAGACTGGCAGAAGGAATAAAAGGATCCATGACTCAGTGACTCCCAATTAAGTGCTCTACTGCCCCATATAATTAGGAGGCAAATCTGTGTCAATGCAGGGTGAAACCAAATTAACTGCCTAGATTGAGTAGGTGCTCACAGGTACTGAATGAATGATTTACCTAGAACAATACAGGAGCTATGTCAAGCTGTCATGTAATTTTGAAATGAGGACTTAGGAAGCATTTGATGACTGGGGTATAATATGGTAAAGCACTGAATATTGTTATTTTAAGGAGCTTAATCACATTATTTGTATTGTGTTATCTCTCTCCTCTAAAAAGTGCCACATGCCACTTGAAAAATTAAAAGGAATTGAAACTGTGGATTAAAAGCGATTTCACAACTCTAAAGGGGCACATCCTGGAGCGTCACAGGCTGGAAATCACTTTTCTGAAGTGTGTCAGATATGAGCAATAGAAGAGTAATGCAGAGGATAAACACCTGGCAGAACCTGTAGGGCAGGGAAGGGTATGTTTACAGCAGGTGCTGCTGTTAGAAAGAGCTCAGGGAAAACCAAAATCCTCCTTAGGCAGGGTGGGGCTGAAAGTTCTAAAATGCAGTGAAGAAGGGGAAAGCCTAGCTTTTAACAGCAGAGGGAAAAAGTAAGGACTGTGGGAGACAGCTGAAAAAGAGGAGGGTAGGTCAAGCCATAAACAAAAGAGTAACATACATAAATGCAAGTAGAGTGTTCTACTGACTTTGGACTTTCAAAGAAGCAGCCTTTCTTTGTGTGTGAAAACATTTTGGCCATAGCTGGTGGCCATTGGGCAGAATGGACAAGGTAGCTTTGAAGTCTTGAGAAACATTCAGTTCCACCAGCAGGGAGGTTCCATTAGAGATAAGGAAAGAGTATGCAGATACAAACCCGCCCCTTTTTCATCTTCTCTGCTTTTTCATCTTCTTCACGAACTTGACTCTTGGGGACCTTATGTGGGGGGGGACAGTCCTACAACACAGCACAATTTAGAGGTTGCAGGGTTCCCTAGAAAATTATCATCACGGCATCAAGTTGACTGCACCCTATTCAGTTCGTAAAATGTGCAATCTGGTGTCTACTTAATATGATTGCAATTTACCTGAGAAATTCTGTTTTCTAAGCTTTATTGGAGGGCAAATAAACCTATTTAGTGCACCGCTTTTACCTTGTTTTATCCTCCACACATCTTTTTGTAAGCTTATTAGTTATAATCCCACACCCAAGAAGGCAAGAGAGGGTAATCCTTTAGTTTCTCAAAAATAATGATTACCTACATTAAAAACAAAACCAAATGCAAAAATGTAAGATCAGAAGTTTCTGGAGACTAACGTCTCCTTAAAATTTCCCAAGTAAGCATTATGATCCATTTTACACTCCTCTAAATTTGTAAATTTACATGATGCCCCCCCACCCCCAAAGAAAATACAGCACGATCTTTGGTGACAAGTTATTAGTGCTGCCTATCGTTTAATGTGGGAGGTGGTGCTGATGAAACTGGTAGCAGCTGGTGCACAGAGTAGGGCAACTTCTCTGAGTAAGAGTTATCCATTTTAAATCTTTATTGCTTTTCTCTGATTATAAAAATAAATGCTCATCATAGAAAAATTCAATCTTTCAGAAACAGGTAATGCAGAAAGTGAAAGCAATCCCTAAGAGCGAATCACTCCAGCTTTCCCTCCAATATTTATTTAAAACAAAATAAAACTGTAGTTTTTTAAATGGGATCATACGATGTTTAAGCCAGCAATTTGCTGTTCTTGGTTAAGATTTTATTTGGTCTACTAAATAAATATGAGATCCATCACGTTATTTTTAAAGGGCTGCATAGTGCTTAAAAGTTTGCATAGTATTCTATTGAAAAGATGATTTTACAATTATTTTAATTTAGTGAATATTCCTGCTCACATATCTTGTGCACATGTGAAAGCATTGTTGGATACGAAATTCTAGGTATGAATTTGCTGGGTCAACAGGTGTATGTGTTAACATTTTCATTAGACTGCATTTAAATTTTAAATCTTTAAAATTGGTTTGTAGCTTGAAACAGTATTGGCATAATTCTTTGTTGCAAAGTCTGTCAAACAAAAGTCACCAAGTCTATAGTTTTCTTTAATTCCTTTTTCAGGAGTCACTGAGATAACAGTTTGCAGTCACAGGCTGGCATATAATCTCAGTTTGTCACAGCATTACAACTCTAAAGCATACCAAAAATATTTGCTATTTTTGGGGAGTGAACTTTTGGAATTTTTTTTCCAGACAATATTAGCTTCAGGTATGTTTTTAGAGTTCTGAGCAGAATTTAGAAAGATAGGTAAAATAAGACTAATCTACCACCCAATTCTTCTTCCACCTGGAACAGGAAGGTGCTCCTGGGACAACCACCCAGGTTATTAGCTGCAGGAGGCTGTGTCTGCCAACTCTCATCTACTTCACATACGGGCTCTGTCTCTAGTAGCTTTCCAGTGTCTGCCACATCAAACCTCAGCCACCAACTCTGACCACACTTTCATTTTGAGAGCACACAGAAGACAGACTTTCAAGAACAAAATACTTGTAATAGTACCCTCCTGGACCTCTCATTCTAAAGTGGTTTTTGGTTCCTCTGGACTCACAGATTTTAAAATGTGCGTGCTATTCATTAACTTGGCAATTTTCTTTTGGACTTAAAAATATCCCTGGCCTAAATAAGACTATACACTAAATCTATAGTAAGAATAACTGGATCTTTGATTTAGTAGTGCTGATTTTTCTAAGCCTTTCCTCATTATAAAGATTAGATTTGAGCATTGAACTACACTGACCACAAGCTGTATTCTGTAAGTCCCTTTTTCAAACAAAACAAAACAAAACAAAACAAATCTCAAAAACATGGCATCGAGTTGTTAATTGGGAATGCCTCTGTAAGCCTACAAGTTTTTTTAATGATACTGTATAAGCAAGATAACAATGGAAATATTTATGCACAACATTTATAGTCTGGACTGTGCCAATTGTGGTATGACCCTAATAAGAGAGAGATATCCACCTTCAAATCCATGTCAAATATGCAGTTATTTGGTTTTAAAGCCAATAAAAGTAAAAGCAGTAAAAAAGTATAAAAAATGGAATCAAGAGTGAAAATTTATCTAAACCTGGGGCATGTTTTGGATAATACATGACATTTGGGGGAATAAAGGCAGAAAGTGTACAAGAATAAGTTTTAGACAGTTATTCCAGAAAAAAGTCCATCTTATAAAACACATTCTAATTCTAGTCTTTTAGCACTTATTTATGTCAGACCAGCTCTTACTGGATGTTTGGTTTCCTGTGTTGAGACTTAGAAAAAATACCTTGTGGTTAGAAAATAGCATATTCTCAAGATAGATGACTGAAAAGACTATTTTTTAGCTTACTATTTTTTACAACAAATTTTACTTTAAAAAAGAGAATGAATTAATAGGATTTGAGATTAACTCTCACAGTTAGAACTGTAGTAAATATCTTTAGTCTGCTTATAAAAGAAAATAGATCATCTCTGGAAAGAATAGGGTCTAAAATATAGAACAGTTATTGCTCTGTAGAAAAAAAAAGGAAAAAAAATTTAAGAATACTTGGGGGTGGGGTAGATTTCATAAAAGAGTAGTTAAAGAAAGGCATGTGCCCAAGTTAGACTAGAGAGCAAAGTCTAAACAACATCAACAACAGAGGCATTCTTGAGGAAAACTAATGCCGGGAGCGCCCCTATGGTTAATTAAAACAAAAAGGTAAGCAAGTATTCAACTTGCTGAGGCTTACACTAGAATACAAAACACTTGCAATGCCAGATCCTCAAGAAAAAGTAGTGCTCAAAATTTTTTAAAAGACATATTATAGGAAAAACTATAAAATACAAATTAGAATATTCTTACTTGAGGTAAATAAAAATAAAAAAATACAGTAGAAATAGGGTAAGAAATTAATGGTTTCAATCCCTCAAGATAGAAGGTGAAGAATTGTCATGATCATACATCTTAAAGCAAATGATAAAGTCATTCCTAAAAACCGTACAAAGAAATTAAATTTAATTAAGAAATTCCGATTAAATGTGTAAAAATTGGATTAAAAATTTAAGTTTGACAGGTCATCACGTGGTAATATTAATATTACACATGTAATATTTATAAACTTTAGATGTAAAAGCAAAATATGTATTATTTCTATTTTAAAAGGTCTTTTGAAACTACAAAAACCATTCACGGAAAAAAAATGATGAAATATTCACTACCTACACCAAAACAAATACATACAAAGTTCTAAGTTTCATTTTACAGGAATAGCACGTATTAAAGTGCAAGGTGCGTGAATATCTATCTCGGTGACAGGCGTAAGCTCGGCCAGGAATCACAAACGTGTTCCGAGTGGAGGCCCAGTTCAAGCCCATCATTTCATGGGCACAATAAATCATCCAAAAGCCCACCTTCAACAGCTAAAGCTGTCATAAGAACAGGCCGATAGGTACTTTACTCCAACAATAACATAATCCTAGGTCTTATTGTTGGGCAGCAGATGTCATTATGGGTGGGGCTGACGCGCAGAGCAGCTGAAACATTTCTGCACCACCCCCCTCAATACTTTCAATGGGATAGCAGGGCTCCCAAAAGGTAAGGGCAAAGCTTTCGACGATTAGTTCCTACTAGAAATAAGGAAGTTTTGATGTGGCCGTGGTCCACGTAAAAACCACAATGAGGTTTTTAAAATCCCCCAGGGTTTTAAAATCTACCCTGGGAAAGAGATCGTCCCCTCTCCCCCTCCCCTCCCGGCTCCTCCTCGGGACACTTGGCTGAGTCTTTCTTTTCCTCCTTCCCACGCTGAGGTGAGGCTGCACGCAAACCCGGGACGCTTGTTTTTCTCTTCGTGCCGAGGGAACTCTACGGGTAGGAACCCCAGGTGGCAGGAAGGGAGAGGGCGGCGTGGTGGGGGAGTGGTGGTAGGGGTGGGCAAAGAAAGCTCTTCTGGGTCGAGCCGGTCTGGGGTTGGGAAGGGACGGGAGGGCCGCCAGGCGGACCTGAGGAGGCCGAGGTGACGAGGAAAATCTGCCGGCGCGTAGTTGGGACCGGCCGCTTCCGGCGGGCCCCAGTCATTCTCGGCCTAGCGCGCCTGGCGATCTGGACTCCACTGGGGCGGGCGGGTAGTAGAGAGATTAAACCGCGGCTCGCACTTGCCTGGGTTCGGGTGACCAATAATTGGTAATAGTCTTTGCTCGGCGCTGGGCCTTGTCCTACAATTTCGAACAGAGTCTCCGGTAGCCACGACGCCATCTTGGGACGCCACCGTCGTCGCTAAGACAACCAGGAAGGGGCGGGGTTTGATTGGGGTCATGAGGCCAAAGCCCTAGTTTAAATCGAACCCCGCTTTTGAGCTAACAGGGGGTTCCTAATTTGGGGTGATGTCCCCTTTCCCAAGGGTCTCAGGGAACTCTGCTCCGTGAAATTTCTGCCTCAGGTCTCCGGTGACCCGAAGGGGAATTAGTTCCTGCTACCACGGAGGGGCGGGGGGTGACCCCGGCGGAGGGATATCAAGTGAAGCTTCATATTCCCCTTCCTGGTCCCTCGAAGGGATCGGGAAGAGATTGCAGGCCGCTGGGGAAGTCGATTCGGGCGTTGGGAGAGGGAGGGGCGATGTGATGGGCCGCGAGTAGGCAGCGGGGCCTGTCCCGCGGACGAGCCCGTCTGCGCAGCCGGAGGGAAAAGTAGTTCCCAGAGGGTGTTGGAATAGCGAGGAGGGAGGCGGCGCGGACGGAGGCGCACGCCGGCCGCGGTGCTGCGGCTCAGCTGATAATTGAAGGGACCCGAGGAGCCGCCGCCACCACCACCGCCACCGCCGTCGGGGGGTGGGGGGAGCGAGTGGAAGTTATTGCCGCGCCACCGAGTCCGGACCGGAGACTTTGGGGCCAAACTAGGTAACTGAGGCGCAGTTGCGAGCGGTGGGGCCAGGCCTGGGGGAGGGTGATGTGCTGAGATTGGG
>PVIA01012890.1:0-35228 GCA_004024845.1 Tonatia bakeri
CTCCCTCCCTCCCCACCTCCCTCCCTCCCCCTTTCTAAAAATAAATAAACAAAATCTTTTTTAAAAAGGAAAGAAAATCCCTTTAAAAAAAAAAAGAAATGAGAGACCTAGGGTTCAGAAGATTTTGAGTAACAGCTCTGTAATCATCAAACGTCCACCATTTTAATCTGACCCTATTAACACTTTTCTCCCTAGCCCTCTTTTAACAGAAATTTAAAGTGTGACTTGACCCGCTAATTTGTATTTTAAAGAGGATTATCTGAAGGTATCAGGTACACTGAGGATGACATTTTGGGTGTAGGAGTAGTATCTGTAGTGTTCTTGGATGTCAGTTTGTCTGAAGTCATTACTGTGAAATTTTCTCATTAGTTTTATTAAAACTATGTATAAAATATGAAAATGAAATATTTTCCCCATCTTTTCTTTTGAAAATTTTGAAATCTGCGGAAATAAAGGAACTCTAATATACGCTACCTAGAATTGGGAAACAAGTTGTTAATGTTTTCGTACATCTGTTTCACTTTTTCTGTCTGTGTGTATGCTGCAGTTTTTCAGAACCATTTGATAGTTGTAGACATTATAACACTTCATGTCTAATACTTCAGCACATGCCTCCTACACAAAACATTGTGATACATAGCCACAATATAATTATATAACTATCAACTCAGGAAACAACAGCTTCCTGTTGTTATAATAACAACAAAGTGATGTTATAATATTTTGTTATTTCATCTTGGTATCATTGGCTTTTATCCAACCTTCAGGCAATATTCAGATTTTTCCAGTTATCCTAAAATGTCCTCTGATTAAACTGTCCCTGCCCTCCCATACAAAATGTAATCAGTGTTCATCCTGCATTTTATGCACTTGTTCTATTTTTAGTCTCCTTTAATGTCTAGAACAGTTCCCCAGCCTTTTTTTCCTTTTGACATTGACTTTTTTGATGTGTCCAGACCAGTTGATTTATAGAATATGCTGGTTTGTATTTGTCTGATATTTTTTCTTTTTTAAAAGATTTTATTTATTTATTTTTAGAAGGAAGAGAGGGAGAGAAACATGGATCTCTTGCCTCTCGCATGTCCGCAGCTAGGGACCTGGCCCTCAACCCAGGCATGTACCCTGACTAGGAATTGAACTGGTGACCCTTCGGTTTACAGGCCAGCACTCAATCCACTGAGCCACACCTGCCACGGCTGATAGTATTTTTCTTATAATTAGATTCAGAATCAGCATTCTTGGCAGGAATGCTATGTCAGTGATGTGTCCTCAGAATTGAACATAAGTGACACCTGTTTGTGCCATCTTTGACACAATTTAGATCACTTGGTCAAGGGCGGTGTCCTGAATTCTCCATTACAAATGTAACTTTTCTTCTGTAAAAATTTGAGACTTGAATATCTTACTTTTAAATGGTTTGGCATTCACAATTCAATGTAAACAGCGAGAGAGGTGTGCTTGTTTGTTTGTTTGTTTATTTTAAAGGCTGTTAGATTGCTGCATAGGACCTGAGTTTACACTGTTCTTGGTCAAGAGTCACTCTTTAGTCACTCTTTAGAAACAGTTTGTCATGTTTGTCAAAATCTTGCACAATAGCCCTGGCTGGTGTAGCTCAGTGGATTGAGCGCGGGCTGCGAACCAGGCATCGCAGGTTCGATTCCCAGTCAGGGCACATGCCTAGGTTGCAGGCCATGTCCCCCAGCAACCGCACACTGATGTTTCTCTCCTTCTCTCTCTCTCTCCCCCCCCCCTTCCCTCTCTAAAAATAAATAAATAAATCTTAAAAAAAAAAATCTTGCACAATGTTTTCAGTCAGTATCTTTACTTGAGAAACTTTCTCATAGGTTATTGGGTCGTATGCTTTCATGACTATTCACTATTATTATTGTTTTTATATCCTCACCCGTGGGTACTTTTATTTTTGATTTTAAAAAGAGGAAGAGGAAGGGAGGGAGGGGCAGAGAGGGGTAGGGGTTAGAGAGAAGAGAAACATCGATGGACTGTCTCCCATATGTGCTCTGACCAGGGACTGAACCCACAACCTTTTGATGTATGGGACAGTGCGCCAGCCATCGGAGCCACCCAGCCTGGTCTTTGTTCATCTTTTTAAAGGAGGCTTGGCTGTTGTACTTTTTATTCTGATAATTATTTCATTTTATATGAAACTAAGTTGAGGGGCACAGGAGTGGGGTTAAGGATAGAGTTCTTTGCACACAATTTTTAGTATAGGTTATAATTTAGCCATATCATGCACATTTGCTATGTAATTGGACCCTAATGAATGCTCTGGATTTAGAGAGATGATCATATCTCTTACAATAAAAGGCAATTTAGCTGAGTCAGAATCAGTGGACATTTGTTGAGCACCACCTGTGTTCCAGAATCTGCTAGGCACATTTCTTTATACACTGCCTAAGCATTTACCCAGTGACTGTAAATGCTAACCTCAAGAGCAGCTGTGGGTCAGTGGGGCTCTCTCTTCATCTAAGGATCTGTGAGGCTCAGAGGGCTTGTGGTTTTCCAGAAGTCCATCTTGTAAGCTGTGCAATTAGGAGGGAAGCTCAGCTTACTTAACCTTTCCACCACAGGAACTATACTTCTTTTGAGTAATTAATTTGGGTGATTATAAACTTATTCTTAAATGATTTGTATTCCTCGTATATGAGCTATGTCATATTTTAAATGTTTTTAAATACTATACTGCCTATTTTCACAGGTTGACTATGTCATTAAGGAAGCAACTAATCTAGATAACTTGGCTCAGCTATATGAAGGTTGGACAGCCTGGGTGTGAATGGCAAGACAGTAGATGAGTCTGGTTAAGCGAGGTCAGACATCCACCAGAATCAACTCAGCCTCAGGCATCCAAAGCCACACCACAGTCGGTGGTGATGCAACTGGGGGCTTACTCTGAGGAAACCTAGGAAATCTCGGTGCGCTAGGAAGTGATCCTGCAGGGCAGCTGCACTCAGGGATACGCCCAACACCATGGCCTGCAACCCCAGGGTCAAGGGTGAAAGAAAGAAAGCTCACCGCCTGAACACGGAGATTGTCTTTCTGCCTCAGAACAGCTGCAAACATGTCGGGAGGTTAGCTGCAGAAAGAAATCGGGATGCCGCGGAGCACAGAGTGATTTGGAACTCCATTCCACCTGACCCTGTGTGTACAATCCAGGAAAAAACAAACCCCGCTCAGAAACAGAAAACTGGGGCCGCGAAGAAATCACAGCCAAGGAAGATTTGGTGCATTCAGATTCTCGTGTAACACTTGTTGCGTGGCAACAGTGCTGGTCGGGTTGACCAGTAAGTACAAAAAGGCTATGTGATATGAATTTCAGAAATGGACTGAAAATGGAGAGCTATGTAACAGATACACTACATGGGAAGAACTTACTTCTGAAATAAAGGGAAAAAAACCCCACTTACCCTTCTCCCCAGACCCTGGCATCTACCCTTCCCCCTTTACCTGATGTAGATTAGCCATCTTTCAAATTCACTTTAGTTCAATCCTTATATTTCGTATACTTCTGTCTCGATGCTGTTACATAACATAATTGGAGTGTTAAACAAATTTCTCCAAAACTATTGATAACATGGAAAATTCAAGGATTGTTTGAAGGCCTGATGATCACATACAAAATGTAATTCTGGTTAAGTCATTTCTGTGATTCTATCATGTACAGTTTCCAGAATTGTCACTGTGCATTCAAAAGTAATGAATCTAACACATTTGATTTCATGTACACTCCCCTTTGCTTATAGTGTGCATTTTTGGGAGGTCATTCAAATTTCCCCTCTTCTGTGATTGCTGTAGTTTCTTTCATAAAAGTAGCTAATCCAATGTAATCTTTTTACCTTTTTAAAAGACAGAATAGAGTACCTATTAAGAGTTTTACATTGTTGATGACAGATTAAAAATAAAGTGATGTGTTCTTGGAGGTAGAGTGAAATGTTTTTTTAATTCAGTTTTCTCATTCGATACTTTTAATTTACAAGGTGTAAATTAGAAGTGCTTTAGTTTACCTGGCATTTTAGGATATGTACATGAAACATCAGCAAAAGTAAGAACCACCAATATTGTTTATTAAGTTCAATTATTCTGTGAAAGTACTTTTCTTTTTACATAATTTTAATAGTTTGCTATTTAGTAATACATTACAGTGAATTCATGATCAAGTTTTCTTTAAATTTTAGCATTGCATTTCTGTACTGACTGTGTAAACTCAATTGCTGATCCAAAATAAAATCCAGATTAGGATTCTCCAAATCACTTACTAACACAAAGTAGACTACCATTAAAATCTTGATTGAGACCGTTTTTCCTGCATCTTAGAGATTAGGACTGTGATCAATTTCTAGTTGCCAATCTTCACAAACTTGAAAGGTATTAAGGAAAAATTCCAAATAGCTCTCACCTTTTCTTGTATTCTTATTGCCATATTAATCTGTAATCTTTAAATACCCATCAAAGAATGCATTTCAGTATCAGTGCTTTTTTAATACTTTGACAGATATTGCAAGAAAGTGGTGTATTTTTTAATACCCATGTGTGTCTGATAGCAAGATAAAGAACCTAGTGCATCAGATTTTACTCATTCATTTTGAACCTTATTTTCACAATCAAAACAACCTATCTGGAATAATAATGCCATATTGTGTTTTGCAAACTGCTTTATTTCCTAGAGGCTGTGGGAGCTATTGCATTCATCACTTGATTACCTCTGCTCTTCAAGATTAAAGTGTTTTCAGCAACATTGCCACAAGGAAAAACTTGCATCAAAATAAAAACCAGTTCATACTAGTTTGTCCCTATAAGTAGTATTCAGAAATTGCTTCCTCTTTGGTAAAAAGAATAAATGAAATAGGTGAATTTTACTGCCTGCGAATTTCAGCCATCAGAGGGACCTGGCACCTTATTCAAGCAAAACCAAAATAGCTTTATATCAAAAACATGTGTATCTGGTAAATTATCCATCACTTTTATTTTAAAATAGTCCCTCAGAGAATAGTGTGGCACATGCACGTTTGGTTGTGGGGCAGATACGAATAACTGATGGTGTCAAAACTGCTCTTTACAAAGCTGCTCTTGACTGCATCCTGGTCATCTGCAAGTAGCCTTGCCATTTTAAACTGTTGTAAGAGAACTCAACAGAGAGTTAATCAAGGGTAAAAAGTCCTGGCCATAAAGCAGATTGAGAAGTCAGGGCTGTATTTCGGGGATTATCTTTTAAAATAATGTAAACTTTAGAGTGTTGTGGTTATGAAGTCATGCATTTAAATTTTTTTATTTAATTAGAGTAAGAAACATAGATCTGTTTCACCCATTTATGCATTCACTGGTTGGTTCTCAAATGTGCCCTGACTGTGGGATCAAACCTGCAATCTTGATGAATTGGGACAGTGCTCCAACCAACCGAGTCATGGAGCCAGGGCCTCTGAAGTCATACATTTTTAATGATACAAAATACCTGTGGAAAACCAGGGGTTGGCTCTCCTCCCTCTTTCTCTAAGATGCAGAGGGTACAGGATAATGTAACTTCTAATTCAACGTACCCTTGGAAATTGAAGTTTATCTTAAATGTTTTATTGCCTTTAATTTTCTAGAAATGCCTGAATATTAGTTGATTTCTCTGCAGAGCTGTGGAGCTTAATGGTTTATGGCACTGTCTGTATTTCTTTGGTATGTCTTAACATTCTTTATTTCTGGTTATGAGTTCTTACATAGTATGCTAGATGATTATTCAGATTCTTTTGTGTCTGACACTTGTGAGTTGTTTTTGAGATATGTAAGATTTCTTTGAAAACTGGTAATCAAGCTCTTGATCTGCTTCCCTAAATTGTTTTTTAAGAGCCCAAACCTCAGGTTCAGGGTGAGGGTTAAAGAAAAACTTCCATCATTTCTGCCCTTAACACTTGCCTCTATTAACTAAGCTTAGTGTGTAGTTTTAAAATATTGTCCAATGTTTTTTTTTTTGCATTTTGTGGTTCTGATGTGTGAAATTTAAGGAAAGAGCCATTTTAAAAAAGTACCCCGCAGGGCAATGCAAGTACAGCCAAATATTAGAGTTGATGTGCAATCTTAGGTTCTTTTAAGTCTGGGGTATTATAGGCAGTACTTTAAACTGAAAAGTCTTCCTGGCCTATTTTCCTCCACATATTTGTAATTATTCTGGGCTTGTTTTGGCAGTAAGGAGCTGGTTCTTCTTTTCTTCCAATTCCTTTCACCTTTCATATTAAAGAAAACACCTACAGTTAGCCTGTTGGTCCTTATTCATCTACATCAAAAATCAGTGAATGCTTTATTGTTAGCACATTAAATACCTTTTTTAAATAAAATTAGGTAAATATGAAAATAGTCACCTTCAATTCTCTTCTTGAGCTTGTAAAATGCCAGTAATTTAAAGCTAGAATTCCCCTCCCGCCCCAAAATCAAGGAGGTAGAAAATACTAATGTAAGGGTCACTTGAAGAATGTAGATGTTTCCAGTATTTGGGTTGTATTAGAAGGATTTCTCCTATGGGGAAAAACTAGCATCACAAAATTTTCCAAACATTGGGGAAGGGGACATTCACTTGTATTATAACCCCTAAGGGTTTGTGCACTTTTCCTACTTTTTAGGCCCGGGTAACAATGTCACTATCCCTTCTTTACAAATGGGCAAGTGGACTCTTAGAGCAGCTTTATAGGTCCAAGGGTAGTCGTATAATGTGAACTGCTTAGAGTCTTTTGCTTTTTACAGGATTTGACTGGGCTTATTAGGGAAAAGGTGTTGGTTGTGCTAATGTAAAATGTCATACAATTAGCTTAACATTTGAAGATGGTAAACTTAAGGAATTGCATGTTCTGAAATGCAGACTTGTAGAATGTTTTTTTCTTTCAAAACAGGCTGATATTTTTTCCTTTTTTCCTAACAGTCCCACTTTCAGCTCCTATTTAAAGTTCTTGTGTCAGTTAACTTTTCTGTTTTAAATTTCCCTTATTTCTACCTTTAATGTCAGTGGCCACATCATACTTCATTTGTTAATTTACTTTACCCTTATTATAAGAGCAAATTGAGTTGAATTGAATCTTCCTTGTCCTAGTAAACATTGTATAAATTAAAGTGGCTTCTCTGTACAAAAGGTTGTAATGCCTTCTGATGGATATAATTTTGTGATTGTATTTAAGATTAAAAGTTGAATAAATCACACCAGCTTCCTGAAAATGTTCATAATGCATTGTTTGGAAAACAAAAATACATGCCTAATTTGTGCATATTTGCATTAACATGGCAAAGATTGTATGAAATACCTGTTTTTCCAAAAGATAAAAAATAAAGTCTTAAAAGAGATAGCATGTAAGCTCTGAATTTATTGGTCGAAGTAGTTGCCAGAAAATGTAATTTTGCAATATGGATAGCTTTTTGTTTTTTAAGCATCAATACCTCCAAAAATGTTTAAAACAATTTTTTCTACCTTCAAAGTTCTAAAGTATTTTTGAACAGCAGTAGAAATTTTACTTCAGTGAGAGTTAACATAAAATTATGCTTAATTTTGTCAGTATTTAAAACTGTAGAACATTATTCACATGTACATTTCCCGGGGTATAGAAGCCTGAAGAAAAATTAAAATACCCAGTTTGCTTTACTGTGTGAAAGTCAGATTGCATTTGTTGCTGTCCTCTGGCACATTAGGAAACATCACAGCCTGTTTTTGTAGCACAAAAACAAAGCTCCAAGCTACACTAAGGATAGGTTTTCTTTCCTTTTTTTTTTTTAAGTTAGTCAATTGTAAAGTATTGTTAGAAACCTTGTAGCAGTGCCCCTGGGCTGTGAAGTTGAAGTAGCTCTGGGAACACCTTTCTTAAAAGTACTCTTTGGAGAAACTGCTGCTCCAGCTGTTTTCATTTTTTTCACCTACCTCAGTTTCACAAGTTGGTGTTCAAAAGTCTTCCTTCTTAAGTTATACACGGGGAACTTGGGTGAAAACTAGAAGTACTTCCTCTTATTGAAAGTGGATGGTATTACTGCATCAATATCAAAATTTTGCAGTCAGTGCTCAGTATATTCACTAATTATGTAGCTGTTGATTGTTTGGGATGTTTTTGTTTTGAAGAGATTGGGAAGGGCCTGGCCCTCAAACTTCATAGCTTTAAAATCTCCCCAAATGGGGTCTCTAGATCAGCTTGCTGCATCTTACCAGCATAATCTATTTTCCACCCAATAGTCCCCAAAGTGAGTACTTCATTGAAGATCCCTTTCCCTTGCAAAGGCTTTCCCCCCACTTCAAGTGTTTGTATGTGATCCAGATGTTTTATTTTTCAAAGATCCTTCTGAGGCAAGGAGATAACATAGGAAGAACTCAGACTGTGCTGCTGTTACTGGCCAGCATCTATCTTCCTGGTTGCCAGGAATGCCTTTTGGCACTTAGGTAAAGTGAATAGCAAACCAAGGCAGGAAGGAGGAGGAAGTCCTGTCTCACCCACTAACAGTCCTGAGCCTGGTCTGATCATATTGCCAGGTGTTCCACCATCACAGGAAACACGTTAGCACACAAGGAGGGAAGTCCTTGAAATTCTATGTATTGTTTCCACTATCTGGGTAGGAAAGGCTTTGAAACTAGTCATCCCAAGGCCTGAAAGGGGGAAAGAGAGTCCATGGTGCCAAAGCAGCTCATAAAACAACTTTGGTAAATTGCCTGCCTCTGGTCACTATCTGTTTTAGGAGGGAGTCTCTAGTGCTTAGAGAAAGAGCCCATAAAAACCTTTCGGTAACTACCCCAACTTTAACTGCCTCCTGTCACGTGTCTGTTTTACAACAAGATAAACTAATGGAGTCTGAAGTAAGGAGGATTTGGGCTAACAGACCCCCACATATATGCCTAATTTGGTAGTCAGGTCCCTTCCCTCCCCCTGAAAGATGACACATTTACCCTCCCCTCCCTGGGAAAACTGACCCCACATTAACCTGTCAGTTAATATGTAACTTTTTTACGTTCATTGTGCCAAGTATGTAAGTCCTCAGAACAAACGACTCTCTTGGCTCTCTGGCTGCCCGGTTGCCCTTACTTTCTCTGCCCTGTTGTGCCCTGAACCTAATGCCTTTAATCCCATCTGTCCCCCACTTTACCTAGGTCCGTTCTCTTCCATGGGAACCGATCACTAATAATCCCTAATTGCAGGCTAATAGATGTGCTGATCTGTAATTCTTTACATGAATGGGCAAGAAGAACCAGGTCTCCTGTTGTCACTACCCCTTCTTGACATAATGCTCCTGTACCTCTGGCTTTCTGTGTTCTGTAGCTATACTCGCTCACATTTCTTTATGCCTTCTTTGAACTCTTAAGAAGCCGGTGGTTCTCTAAGGAATGATTTTTAAAACAAATTTAAATTCGATGGTGTAATATAGATGAGTATAAAAGGATAAAAAGCTGTAAGTTAAAAGCTTGGTAAGTTTTTCTAAAACAGACATCTGACCAGGTGAACATTTGGCATGACTTTGTTCTGAATAATGAAAAGCAAAGCACTTGTTAATTCTGGAGAGAAAAAGACCTAGAAGTGCCTCAACACAGTTCATCTAGATCCTAAATTGCTTATAATTCCACAGCTCATAAGATGGTTTACATCTTTCCTTAGCATGATCCCTAATGTCAAAACCAGCACTTCTGGAGAGGGAGCTCGTCGTAGCTTCCTAACTCAAGTGCCCCAGAAAGACCCTCGTATAAGCCAGTTTGATAATTTGGTGCATTTTTCACGAGTTCTCAAACTAAGCCCAGACCACCCCCGCCCGCCCCTACCCCCACCCCCACCCCCACCCCGAAGTCGAGTTAAGGCTTTTTCCTAATGGGTAGGAAGGGGAAAAATGCAGAAAATCCACATAAATAGCTCAACAAGTAAGGAGGTGGGCACCAGTCGCAGTCATAAATCTGGGCTGACTCGGGCGCCAGAGCAGGGATTAGAAGGTAGGGCCGCCTAGGGGCACAGCAAGGTTAGGGAAACATGCCCATCTCTGCCTGATATTGTGTGGCTTATTTCTTCGAAAACTAAATTTCAGAGTCTCCTTAGCTGCTTTGAGATTCAGCAGAAGATCCAAGAGATACCCTGGCGCCCAATCCTGGGGATACTAAAGCCCGGCCAAGCGAGGAGCTACGGCTGTTGAACCGCTTTCGAAAGCCCTGAGCTGGGCCGTGCACATCTCCTGGCCGCTGATTGGTCATTGTCTGTCCCCGCCCCCTCAGCCCAGCTCAGCCTTTCTCTTCTTTGACCTCGATTTCAAGCCCTGCGCTGGGCAGCGGTTGGTCCCACTCCCCTAAAGCTTGTGTTCGATATGCCCAATGACGAACGGGCTTCGCAGGGGCTGTCGGGAAAGGCGACCGGGATATATAAGCTGTTTGCTGGGTGTGTCGTCGCATTGGAGTTTTTGTGCTGAGCTCTGAGAAGGTCGTTTGAGGAGGCTGGCTTACGCTCAGTGAGGCGGCACCTTGGGGATGATGGCAGAGGGAGATAATCGTAGCACCAACTTGCTGGTGAGTGCCGGCGCCGCGTCACGAGAGAACCGAGCGGGGCCTCTGTACTTCGGAGGGCTTTACGGGGCGGAGCTGCGGCCTCGTGTCTGTCGTCCGCGGCGGCCCCGGCCCTTCTCTCCCGGTTTCCAGGCGCCGGCGACAATCCCTGCCCCTCGGGCTTCATGTGTAGCTTCTGTTCGGAGGTCTCTAGCCGTGCCTACCCCTAACATTCCCTGAGAAAGGGGCGAGGGGGGCGCGTGATCAGTCACCGTGAATACCGGTTGAGGAGGAAGTGAGAAAAGGGGGACTGTGACAAGTCTTGGGTGTAGCCTGGGGCAGAGGACGGCGAGGTGACTGGCGAGCGTAGTTGGGGCCTAGGCCCCAGTCGTATCCGGATTTCCCCGTTTTGATCTTAACCGGGATGCCCTGTGTTCTTTTTCTCCATACTTGGGCAGGTGGGGAGGATCAAAGGGGATTGCGGAGGATTTCTGTAAGAGCTGGCACAGCTTAAAACGGCAGAGAGGCAGTGAGTTCACCGTAGAGGACTGGGAGTGGGGTCCGGTTGGAAGGACGATGGGAGGTCCAGGCGTTTGTCCGGAATTTGTAAGTCTAGGAGTCACAGGACGACTTTGGGATAAGCAGGGGTCCTAAGGAACTGAAATGAGGTTGTATCACAGGTGTACAAATTTAACCTCATTATGAATTTCACAGCACCCTCTAGGCAAAAACAAGAAAAATCCGTTCATTTTCTTCATTGCCTTTCCGCAGGAAAAGGCAGGTCGCACATCACAACCACGGTGAATAGAAGGAGCGAAGGATCTAACTTTTGATTTTTGATTTTCGATTTTCCAAAACCCAGGTGTAAGGAATTGGGGGACTTTGCAGGGCAGTTTTGTTGTGTGTGCATTCGTTTTTAGAAATGCATGACCTGCCACACACACACCCCCGCCTCCCTACAGCGAGCATAGTTAGCCCCAGCCAGGATCTTTTTAAGAGCACAAAGAAGTTGCCGAGTTCCCACAGCTATTGAAATGACAGGTCCTGGACTGGAGCTCAAATATTCTTCCCAGCACAGCAGTGTAACTTTAAGGCTCTTGTTTTGAATTAAGGCTCAGTGTAACAAGGCTCTTGGTTTGAATTTCCTTTATTCAGATCTTTAACCTCCGTGTTTCCTCATCTGTAAAATGAGGATAGTAACAACACCTTTTATCTTGTTGGGAGGATTAAAGTATAAGCATATAAAACACTTAGATATTCTTCACACAGGAATCTTATTTAACTATTTAAGTATGGTTTATAAAGTAAGAAATACTGAGGCCACCTGGGTGATCAGTGTAGCACAGATAGCACTGTCCCCTGTCATTTGCATGTTTTCCTGAGACATTTGTAAGGACATGTGGATTTTTTGTTCCAATTTCTTTTCCCTCTACCAAAATCGGCTGAAGGGTTTATGCTACATTAGCTCATCCTGGAAGTCAAATTGTCAGCTTTTCAGAGAAATTTGAAGTCTAATCATAATGTCCTGATAAGTGTAAGAAGCACTGTAGAGGAGATATATATTGAGCTTAAAGTGCCTCATATAATTTGATGAAAGTAGTTTTCCTTAATTGTGCAAGTGATGTCAACATCTAAATGATTCCATTACACAAAGCTATTTTAGAAATTGAGTGCTGTTCAGGGAGAGGCTTACCTAATGGACTTAGAAGTAGGGATTTAAATCAATGACATGACAAAACAACAGATCAATTCCAACCACCTGAAATGAGCGAATATAAAGTGATCTGGGTACTGTGCTTGGTAATACACAAGTTTAGGAAAGTTAGTTAACAATTCTTTAATTATAAAATGGGTTTTAATTATCCCTATCTTATGTAAAGAGTGTCCCAGTTCTTAGTCATGGAAGGTGACCATTAAATAATAGTTTGTTTTTTTCTGCATTGATTTCTGTCATTGGTACCAAATTGTAGTTTTTAGAAACTAATGTTTAAAATAGTGATTTGGTTAACAGGTATTTTCTATACTTGGTGCCTTAGAAGAATTTTAACTCTCTAGGAACCACAGAAATGTTGAGAGTAGTGAGTGATGGTTTTAAATGTTGGTCATACATAGGCTGCAGAGACTGCGAGTCTGGAAGAGCAGCTTCAAGGATGGGGAGAGGTGATGCTGATGGCTGATAAAATCCTCCGATGGGAGAGACCCTGGTTCCCACCTGCCATCATCGGCGTGGTTTCTTTGGTGTTTCTGTAAGTAAGCTGTTCAGTTACTTAAGATTGTGCTTATTAATAAGGGCTCAAGTAATACACCGCCTCCATTTATGGAAGCGTCTTAAGTCTTTCGTAAAGTATAATCTGTAAAGAATGCCTTTTCTTAGAGCAGTTTGCCTAGTTTTCAGAATTTGTAGTACTTATGTGAACTCAGTTACATAATGCAGTTGAATAAATCAGTGACTCTAAGGCCATTTGGCCTTAGAACCCTTTATGATCCTAAAAAAGTATTGAAGACCCCAAAGAGCTTTTTTCTCTTGTTATTTACATTACAGCTATGATGTGGTCATGTCATGAAGCTTCCAGAAAACCACTTGTGAGAAAATTAGATTGAAAAGGGCAAGTAACATCTATGAGAACCAGAGAACTAAGTGAATAAACATCTTTACTTAGGAAAAATGGCTATGTTTTTTTAACCTTTATTAATTTTTTTTTTTTTAACAGGGCCATCTACGGTCTAGATCCATCTGTTCTTTCCGGTGTTTCCTGTTTTGTTATGTTTTTGTGCTTGGCTGACTACTTTGTTCCCATTCTAGCGCCTAGAATTTTTGGCTCTAATAAATGGTAGGTGGCATAATGATTTGGCATTCTAATTTCTGAGAAGTTACCCTGTTGGCTGTGATTAGTATCCTGTAATTATCACAGAGAGCTAACCATCAGCTACCTAGGGGTTAGAGTTACTGTTTTTATATGAAGAGTATTTTAGCCATTTCAAATGTAAATCACAAATTTCTAGTACTTACATATCTCTGTAGGTCTTTTATAGTCTTTTATTTGGACTTAATTATTTTCTTTTTTAGACCTTTTTATTAAAGTGAAGTTTCCTTTTAGGTAATGTTTTATCTAAGATTGTAGAACTCTTACGAGCTTTCCATAAAAGTAGTAGGTTTACATTTTGTATTTACTTTCATTAATATTTAAGAGAGTATATAAATTTTACAAGTTATTCTTGAATGGCTATGAAAACAGTAACTGGTATATTTTTGTCCATTTAGCAACTATTTATTGAATGTCTCCTTTTAAGTTCAGCACTGTCCTGGGTGCTGTGAATTATTTTGATTTTTAAGATTGGCCTTAGTTTAAGGTTGAGAACATTGAGGCAGTACAATGGTAGCTGAATGCATAGCAAGTGCTTCAGAATAGGTTCAAGTTGTGTATATACAAGTGCGTTGTTGAATTCATTTATACTATTCTTTGAATTAGTTACTGAGTTCCCAAGGTATAGTTAAGTGGCTATGGATCATATTAAAGTATTTTAACTTCTCCACAATGTTGCATTTCATACTTCTAAATAATGAGCAGAACTGGGGGTCAGAATAGATTTTTTTCCTCCCAGCTGCTATTCTCCCTAGTTGTTTCTTTTAATTTGATTAGTCTACTTTGTGTCTTTAACTTTTTATTCCCCTGATAATAGCAAATTATAAAATAATTCTTAAAGGGGAGAATTTCAAATGTAAGCCCTTGGATCTTTGAGAAAAATTCAGATGTTTTAGGGGAGTTTGCTTAAGTTATGGGATAATTAGTTACATTTATTTAAAGGTGTTTCCCCCATAGCAGAATGGGTATTAGAAAATGTTCTTTGAATCTAATTGTTTTTAACATGTAGGAGTGAATTATGCTGCTTTTTGGGGGGCAAGTTTATAATCGCACAGTATAAAAATTTAACAAAGGGAATCAACTTCTGACCTTGACTTTATTAGCCAGCTGGCATTCTAATCTGCTAATTCATAATATCTGGAGAAAAGTTTTCAAAAACAAACACTGAGTTTCATGGTAATCAGTATGTGGCCTGGTCTTATCGACAGAGCAGTTTTACTGTTTGATCCTTATGGGGAAGGAAGAACACTGTTTATAGCCATAATCAGCTTTGACTACAGGCAACATAGAAGGTCGAATTGTTTGCAAGAAGTTCCAGGACTCAGCAGAAACCCTCCCACTGTATCTTTCACTGTAGTTTCACAAGGATAAGAACTGGAGGAGAGAAGACAATATATCCCCCAGCGCAAGGCCTGCTTTATGGTAGCAGCCATTATAGCCACATAGCAAAGATAGTACAATGGCAATTTCTATCAGAACCCCTCCAAAATATTATAAGCAGAAAAGGGCTTTCTTGGAAGATCTTGTAGCTTTACTGCTGTTTGGTTTGTGATTATAGTATTTCTCAGTGGGACTAAACTTAGATTGGGGTTGTGTGTTGCTGCTGCCTTGGCATCAAATGTATGAAGCATAGTCGAGGGTATTAATGCTATGAATGCTGGTAGTTACTGTCTTACTGCAAAGTGCTCAAATAGAGCTGTTTGAGGAAGACAAGAAACTTCATGTCTTCCTCAAAATAGTGGGACTCTGGTAGGCTACAACCCAGGATTCACTAGAATCTGAAAAATAATATAGCAATAGAGAAATTAATTTACTGATTTCTGTGCAGCCCATAGTCCTTTGTTACTGTCATTAACAAAATGTGGTTTTAGCACCATAGAGTACCATTACTTTGTGTACACACACTCACATGTATGTTTACGTAAAAACTTATTCCTGTGTCATCTACGGTGTCTTAAATGGTACAAGACACCCTAGTGTCTGTAAGATAATGATGAATCATTATTTTTTATTTAGGTTTTCTTTAGAAGATAGCTTTTTAAATATGAGAGGATGGTGTATTTCTGTTTATGATAGAGATTTGCTTATAGTTAAGGGGAAAATTCTTTTTCTAGGACCACTGAGCAGCAGCAAAGATTCCATGAAATTTGCAGCAGTCTAGTAAAAACTCGACGCAGAGCTGTGGGCTGGTGGAAACGCCTCTTCACCCTAAAGGAAGAAAAGCCAAAAATGGTACTTTTTTGTTTTGACTTATTCAAGTAAAGCAAAATTTTAAGATTCAGTCAGTTTTTCTTCATTGTAATATAATGATAGCCTTTTCGTGTGAATAGTTATATTTTGATACCATCCATTCGTGTAATTCCTCTTGAGTACATTCATGATGCATAAGTGCATTAGACAGTCACTGGAAGTTAAAATTACATTTTATATTTAATTTATATTCTAGTGGAGTGAGATATTTTTTCTTACTGAAATCAAGTAAAAGACATACTTAGAAAGCATTTGTTTTTGTAATTCAGCTTCACATGAAGTTGCTATGTGGCATTATTAATTGTAAAAGTAGTATAATTTCTGTTATAAACTGTTTAACTTAAATATAGAATTACAGTAGTTCTAGGAGGGTGTGTATCCAAATTCTATAAAGCAGGTCTAATGGAGGCTTCTGTGGGTTTTATATAGTATATAGATACTGGGTATTTTTAAAGAAAAGCGGTAATAAGAACTGCATCATTTGCCAACCTTTGAAACATCCTTCTAAAGTTATGCTTCTTAGCCTGTTTCTAGGAGTTGATACATTCTTACTATTTTTATTACTAGTACTTCATGACCATGATCATTTCTCTTGCTGCGGTTGCTTGGGTGGGACAGCAGGTCCACAACCTTCTTCTAACCTACCTGATAGGTAAGTCTTTGAGGACACAAGGCACATCCTGGGCAGTGAAGTCTAACTGGAACTTAAACAAATATGTGCACGCTTACAAAGTTTAAGGCAGTGAACAAGGAACTGGGAGTCTAAAAGGATTAATAAAACTCAGGTCCTTGTTTGCAGTGAGCTTGTGGTCTTGCGGGAAGCTAAGACAAAGAACATAATAACCAGGGTAGAAAGAAATATGTGCAGGAGGTAAAAATAAGCAGTGTGTGTCATTCGAGGTTGGTAGCTACATAGCTGAAGTTTCTAGAGGTAAATATCAACAGAAGTAATGGATTTCATAGTTCTTCCTTCCGTTAGAATGCCTAATAGTCTGGGGAACCATCATCTCTAGCATGTAATAACATTTAAGAAGTGAATGGCTGCCTCCTTAATTTTGTTTGTTTATTTTTAAGTGACTTTCTTACTGATGCTTCCTGGACTAAACCAACATGGAGTCATTTCGAAGTACATTGGAATGGCCAAAAGGGAGATGAACAAGCTTCTTAAGCAAAAAGAAAAGAAAAATGAATAACATCTTCTTCATTCAGTGTGATTAATGGTGTGTGTATATTGATTGTCCTTGGGAACAGTTTCTATTATCTGGATACTAAAGTGTTACAGAAGTAGCTCTTTGCTCTCACTCCTTCTGCCCTTAGTTACTAGAAAATCAGACTTGCCACACAAGCTTTTTTTATACATAGTATCTTCGTGTCAAGTGTATCTGGGTGCATTGTCATCAGTTGGCCTTATAAGGACAACTCCCTCACGAAGACAACTTGTTTTGATTTTTCTTACCCAGGGTTAATTGAATTCTTGTAGGCAGCTTCCTTTAAAATAAAATAGTGGTGAATTTCACCCTTTAGTACAGTTAACAGTAACGTTAGATAATTGTTCAAGTCGATCTTTGCTTGCTAGATACGAGGTATAGCGGTCTGTGATTACAAAAAACTGGTTCTACTGCCTACTTTCCACAGTCTGCTTAAAAAACTGTCTGGCTTCATGAACACAGAGACCAAGTTTACCATGTCCAATGAAGAAACCAGTGAAGATTCATTCCTCATTCTTTCTGTTTGTATGCCATAGGAGAAGAATCCTTATAGAATAAAATGAAACTGATTACATGCCCTAGTATATGTTGGTTTCTCCCTTGTGCAAAACTTAGCTAACTGACTTTGTAGAAAATACCGATTCTTCCTCTGAAATGGCGAATATGACAGGCTTAGAACTCTTGCCTCCTTGCACTTAGCATTCAAGTTAGTAGTCCCTTAAAAGCTTTTTAATAGCAAGTTTCTAAAAGCTTGCATTTAGGATTTTTAGCATACTTTTAATTTCAGATTTCAGCTGTCTAAAACTAAAGTACATAAGAAATGAAGACTCGTGCCTATGACTTTTACTCCAAGACCAGCTAATCAAGGACAAAAAGTCTTACTGTGTTCCATCAGGATTCAGTAGAAAATAATCTTATCCTACTAATTTTTCAGTTCTCATTTTATGTTAGTCACCACCTAGGAGGTGGTGACTACCTCCTAGGCATCTGACTTTTTCCCTGACTATTTCTCTGAAGAATACGAGGGCAGTTGGTGAGAGCAGACTTTGGGAGATGATGGATGGCCTGAGTCTGTAGAGATTTTGTAACTCTTGGAAAGCGTCTTAGAGTCGTTCTTCCTCTCAGTAGTTGAAGTCTGTGGAATGAACCTCTAAGGGCCAAAAATGTGACATATTGGGGAACAGGTCTTAAACTCTAATTAATTAGCTGTAATATAGTCTTGTGAATTTATTGCACTGATGCTATATATAAAACCTGGACTTTGTGGTATGGTATATCTGTCCCCAAATAAGTGTTGTTTTCTCCCCTTCAACATTGCTGTAAACAGTGGCACTCATGTAGCATATGTTTGATTTTTTTTTTTTAATGTTTCATACGAAAACTGCAAGCTACCTTAATTTACATGTGTTTCCTCATTGTAAATAAGCCTGTTGTCTTATCTGGATCTTTTTTCTTATATACATGGTCTACCAATTTAACTACTTTTGTGGTTTTGATCCTGTATCGTTATTATTTTTTTGTTTTGTGAAAAGGGGAAAAATAAAAGCTGGAATTCCTTTTTGTGTCCTTTTTTGCTACCTTAGCCAGGACTATATTTACATGGGTGGATTTATGGATCTGATGGAAATTTTTTTTTTTTTACATTAGAACTCAAATTATATGTTTTATCATTGGGCCTCACCATCTATACTTAGTGGGTCCTGGGAACAGATTCAATCAAATTAAATTCTGAGACCACTGACCCCCGCCAAAAAAAAAAAAAAAAAAAAAAGTATGGATTCTTCTTTGGAGCCTCCTGGGGATTTGGTTTGGTAATGTCCAGAAAAGGGAAGTCTCAACCCAAAGTCACCATAGTTGGTCTCCTGATGCTTTGTAATGCTGGATTTCTACCACACACCTGTGATTACATCTTGGACCAGTCTCATTGGTTTGCTTTCTTCTGAAGCCATCATGGCTTGCTACACTTGAGCCAGCTCTGGCCACAGCAAAAGTCTCTTGTTGACACTTGCCCTGGCATCACCTCCAGGGGAGGTCCTGTCATCCCTGAGTTCACAAAATGTTGAGAGGAGGTCATTGGAGTTGTGCCGAAACGTTTTTAGGAAAGGTGATTTAATGCCAGTTCACTGTTTATGTGGTTGCCATTTATTTCAACTCAGACCATGCTCAATCCTATTTGAAGCCCTCAGCAGGCTCCATTTTGCCTATAGCATAAATCTCAAACTTGTAAACAAGGCGGTTTGTTTATACATGGCCCTCTGCTCCAATTCTACTCTACCCTATTTCCCAATCCCAACCCTGCCATTACGAGATTTCTGTTCATTTTTATTCCATGCCTTCCTGATCCTTGAAACTGTTGCCCATACACAAACATTTTGGGATAAGGTAGACCTAGATCCAAACCCCACCCACTTATCTAGTAGTTTAGACAAGTTAAGTAACCACTTTTATTTTCCTTTGACTTAGAATTTTAAGGTTGAGTCATTTTAAGATTGGACTTCGTTTTCTCATTTGTGAAATGGGGATAACAGTATAGATCTTATAGGGGCAGTATATAATCACCTTTGTTGTTTTTAGAATTCAGCACATAATCACATTTGTTGTTTTGAGAATTCAATAAATCTGCAAGAAACACAGTGGCTGTTACAATTAGTGGCTGGTAGTACCCTTCACAGCATGGATCACATTGCCTTCCTCAGAGCTTTAGCAACATCCCAGGCCACCCTCGCATTTCTGTATGGCACATTGCCCCCAGTATTGTGTTATTTAGAGTTCTGTCTCCCTTACTGTGATCTGTACCTCTTAAGGGCAGGGACTTGTTTTTGTCCCCTCAAACCTGGCACATGATATTTTGATTTTGTCCAATGAATGGATGAATGAATGAAGTATATAGAATAATAAATGGTGCTCTTTTTCTATTTATGGTAAATCTCTTGAAGTAAAGTGGGTTTATTCACTTAACTCCCCATGGTTGTTGCCAAGGTCCTCAAGGTGAACTCCACATTTCAGTAAACAAAACATTTTTTTTACATAAGTGCAGGGGAATCAGTTCTTCAAGGAAATTTTCATTTAAAAAGCAAATAGTCCTTTAGTAATGTATATTTAATGGGAGAATTCTATATCCCTGAGACACCCAAATTGGGAGATTTGCTTTCCTGGGGTTCACTGAGGATTTGAGAAGTGGGATGTGGTAGGCTTTTATACCAATGAATGTTAATGTTGATGAGCATTTTCTGCCAGACTTTGTATTAACCTCATGAATTATTTCATTTATCCTCACAGCAACTTCAAGTGATTGGTAGTATCATCCCCAATTTATAGATGGGGAAATTGATTTGCCATTTACTTACTCATTTTATATCAATCTATCTATCATCTGTGTATCTACCTCCAAGGCCTACTATGTGCCAGATATTTTCTCTGGTAGCTGTGAGTGCAGTGGTGGACAAACCTAAGTCTCTGCTTTCTTGGAACTTAATGTGGACAGAAAATAAATATACTTCCAATTTTTCAGGTGGTAAATGCTCTAGAGAAAAATTAAGCAAGGCCATGGGGACAGGGGACAGCTAGGAGGCTGTATGTTTGTGTGACTGAATAGAGAGCTGAGGAAAGCCAGGGAGCAAAACACCTGGCTAACTGGGGGAGAAGTGTTCAAATTAGAGGGGAAAGCAAATGCAAAGGTCCTGAGGGTGGAGTATGCTTGGAGTGTCTGAGGAAAGGCAAGCCAGGGAGAATGATGGGGTATGGGGTATGAGGTCTGGTGTGTGGTGCAAGGAGGCAGGTGTGCACTTCAGGGAGGACCTTGTAAACTTGGTAAAGGATTTGCATTTGATAGAAGCCCTTGAAAAGTGCATGATCTGACTGTTTCAGTTTTGAAAAGGTCTTTCTGGCTGCCGTAAGACAAGGATGGTGGAGGATGGGTTAAGGCTGGAAGCAGTGAAATAAGGAGGTTACAGGTAACCGGCTTCAAGGTCACGCAGCTCCAGAAGGAGGTAGAATTCCCTCCCTTGCAGCTGTTTAGATGCCTGGGCTTCAAGCAGTAGTTACAACTCCCTACTCTTTCGGTTGCCAAAATATACTGCACACCTACTATGTGACAGATGTCGTGGGAGCCCATGGTCACCATGATCTCATCTGACTCTCAAAATAACTTTTAAGAGGCAGGGATTGGTTTACATCTGGGGAAAGTTCAGAAAGAATAAGACATATAAACTGGTACTTGTCCGGGTGCAGAAGAGCAGAAAAAAGCCACTGGATCAGAATCCTGAGTGTTTGTTTTGAAACATTTACGGCTTTCTTCCAGACTGTGTTTCCCAGAACTCGAAAGAAACGTCTGGAGCCCTGCTAAATAATTTCTAAGATGTAGGGAGAGTCAAAAATTATTTTTGATTGCTTTGAAGATGTAATGTATATACCTTTCAAACAACAAAACAAAATTGCATAGGGAGAAAAGCAAGTCTTCTATCCCAGTTCCTAATGCCCTTCCCAGAAGCAATTACCGATTTCTGTAGGTCGTTCCAGAGACACTATACATATGCAATATCAAAATTTACTTTAAATGGTGAACATTTTGTGCAATAAAAATTAGCAAATATCTTGTTGTCAAGTTTTTCATTTTTACAGATTAAAGGCCTAGAAGGCAATGGAACCTCCGACTAACGCCTTACTTCTACCCTCTACCCCTGGCTTCACCTGGGAAGGTGGATTCTATCGATTCTCTATTGCCCACCCCTGAAGAGGCTCCGCCCTACACCCGCCTTCTTCCACCAGTCTTTCCCTCCCTCCCAGAAGCACTTTGAAAATCTCGCGATAGGCTTCCCTTTTCCCATAACTCCGTGGGCTCGCCCCTCCCGTCCTCTTTCCGCCATCTTTCCGTGCCGGTGAGTACCTCTCTGTGAGCCATCCAGCATCATCCGACAGTTATCGGCGCCATCCTGCTGTCTCAGACTCAACTTCTGTGCTCTGCGAGGATGCCGGGGCTTGTCTGGGCTGGGGATACTGGCCTTGAGGGGGCCTGGGCAGGCGTAGGGGAGAGTCATGCTCGGTCGCCCCACGCTCAGTACCAGGGGGAGCTGGCTTACAGGGCACAGGCCACAGCGCTGGCGGGAACCGGAGCTTTCGACCGCCCGGAAAGGTGGTAGTCCCCGGCTCGGTCGGCGGCGCCAGGATCTTCTCGTAGTGGGTGAGGCAGCGCCTTGGCTCCGGGCGGCGGGAAGCGTTGGGGACGGTGGCCATCGTGGGCCGTCCACTACTGCGGGCGTGCTGGGAGATTGGGCGGCTGGGGACGCGGAGCAGGGAATACTGCATGGGGTGGCAGTTGGGTGGGAACTAACCTGGATTTTCATTGCTTTAGGGTTTCCCCTCAGGCACTTTGCTGAGTTTGAGGAAGCAGGTTGGATCCCTGCTGGTGATACTTGAAGCATGATTTGGTCTCCGTCCTTAGCTTCGACAACTTTTCAGAACTCTTGCAGTTCGTGCCCTTTGGGCTAGGGTCTATTCTTGTGCATGTAAACTGTTTCTGTTTGCCGTCGTGATATGCTTGCTGTTGGACGCAGTTTTAGATGTCACAAAGACGTTCTATTTTTAACATTTATGGGACAAGGTTGACATTGAGTTACTTGATTTAAAGGACAGTGTTAAAGTATTAATGTTAATAATACAGGTGCTGCTGGATTTCAGAGTTAGGAAAACGTTGTCGGCGACTCTTAGCTTCCTGTTTGAAGAACTGACTGACCATATGATATTTTCGTTTTGTTAGCTGACATATTATGCTGGGGATACTGGGAAGCCAACCTGCTTAGAGATAGGGAAACTTAGTCATGATAGAGACAGAAGACAGAGGATGTGGAATGATTGGGTCCCTGTTGATGCTTGCTGTGATGGTAAAACTCTTGTCTTCCCTGAACAGCCATAATGGTGCGCATGAATGTCCTGGCTGATGCTCTCAAGAGTATCAACAATGCTGAAAAAAGAGGCAAACGCCAGGTTCTTATCAGGCCGTGCTCCAAAGTCATCGTCCGGTTTCTAACTGTGATGATGAAGCATGGTAAGTATTGCTGTGTTTTATGTTTTGATGTACAAAGATGTGTAAGGAACTGATCCTGTAGAAATTGTGGACTGGGACGGAGGAGGAGCCTGCCGTTCCCTTACCTGGGGATTGTGTGCAGTTGATCTGTGTTGCGGACAGGATGGTGTGGAAAATGATGCTGTTCAAGAAGCGTTGAGTAGGTTAGGACTGTTAAAAGGAGCAACGAAGTTTGTGGCTTGCCCTGCTCTGCGTTTGGGATTTACTGTGGTTTCTCAATTGTGTATCATTGAAATCGCTCCTGAACTCTTCTAAGAGCTTTGGGGTGGAAAGGATTGTTGCATGTCTGGGACACAAGGTAGTCTTTGGGAGTGGGGGGCTTGAAGGAGCAAGGGTGAAATAATCCACTTTGAAGAATTGCAGGGTGGGTTTTGGGTGCTGCCCCCTGAATTTTAAGTGTTTTTTATTAGGCTGTAAAAATTGGTTCTGATACAGAGCAAATGTCTTTTCCTAAACTGCTTAGAGAAATAACTGAGATGAGGGAAGAGAATCCAGTAGGCAAATAGCAGGAATACTTGGAGAGCATAAATATTCAGGTCTGTCAAATTGATATCTGCCATTTAATACAATCAGTTATGTTCTGTAGGCTACATTGGCGAATTTGAAATTATTGATGACCACAGAGCTGGGAAGATTGTTGTAAACCTTACCGGCAGGTTGAACAAGGTAAGAATTGATTATTTTCCACATTTAAGAATGATCTTACATGATGTTGACATTGCCCTTGTAAAACTGAATAGTGGTGTGGTGTGCTTATTTTACCTAGTTAGGTGAAGACTGTTACATTAGGAAGTGATTAAAATCATTAAATTTTATCACATTTTACTTCATTTGTTCTCCAGGGTTGCACTTGTTCTGGAATTGTTAGTTGACCTGGTTTTGTGGAGTATGAGCTGTCTGAAGGGCTATACTGGAGGGTTGAGGTGAAGCTGGTGGTCCTGGTATTTGAATCTTGGGTGGTTCACTGCTTGCCTCACTGGCTTGAACTTGGGTGGCCAAAGTCACTAATCCTCTCAATATAAACAACTTTTGTCCTTCCTCTCTTGGTGATTCTTTTGGATTTTTGAATGGAATAGAATTCTCTAATAATGTTAATACTTCTCTTTTTCCTGGCATAAGCTGTACATGTCTCTGAGGTCTGTGTTCCCTGTCAGTTTGAGTTGTCAGTGTAATCTAGTGGATCTGTTCAAGCCATTTGACTGTGGTTTAACTGATTGCAGGTATTTTGGTAGCAGGTGTCTGTAAGCTAAATCAGGGTCCCTGAGCTGCCACCCTGCTATCTGTGTTCATGTTTGTAACTTTTCAGATTTGCAGGGAGTCTGAGATCCTGTAGTCCAACACAGATGGGGAGGGGGAGCAGGCCCAGAAATTGAGTCAGATTGTTTGGTAGGGTTATTTCCTTGTCCAACGATTTCTTTTACAAAGTTGCTCCCTGTGAACTTGGTTCATATGTGGCTAGATACTGAGTGGTGTTAGATGAAAACTACTGCGGTGACCTTTTTATGAAAGATGTGAAGAAGGATTTTGTAGGGTAACTTTGAGTATGTGTGTTTTTTCTAGTTGTAACCTTTAGACCGTTGCCCCAAAGAAAGATTTAGAGCTCTTGAAGTAGAAGAAGGTGTGTCATTGCTTTTACCTAATTTGGGGAGTTAGGAAGCTGAGATCTGAGCTCTGCTCAAGGTTTGTCAGATACTTGGTAACTAGTGGGAGACAGACAGTTTTATAGCACATCTTAAAACTTCTGCAGAAAATATGTAAAATTAAAAAAAAAAAAAAAGCCAACCTCTTTAAGTTGGAGAATTCTTGAACATTCACTGTACATAATGGCTTGAGATACAAGTTTGAATAGAACATTTCCCTAATGGACTTCATTTGTGGCATTCTTGTTCTGTGGTATACTTGTTTGAAAAGTTGTGGCTAAGAGGTAAGTTGAAATGCAGGCCCCTGCCATTTAACTGTCTGACTTTGGTCAAAACAGACTTCAGTTTTCAGCTTCTCTGAGCTTCAGTCTTCCTCATTTTTGCCTGTTTCTTTTGTGCAAGAGGTGGATGTACCCTTACTGTGGAAATGTGGGCCTGGGAGAAAGGTAGTATTTAAAGACTGTAAATGAATTAACAAAATTCTGGCCTTGATCCTATCCTGTTCAGATTTATCTGGTTTGGGAAAGGTGTGTTGGTTTAATTTTGTTTGAATGAGACCCATTTTTCTGCTGGAATAAAAAACCTGGATGCTGTGGAATGGAGGCCTCAGAAAGGTCTTTCGTTGTAGGTTGCTTGGAGAACTGGTTTTCCCTATTCCTGTATTTTTTTCCATCCAGTGTGGGATGGAATCAAGTGACCTTATAGCTAATAGGAAGTAGTGCCTGAGTAGGTAGGCTTTCTAGCATAGGGCAGTTGGGCCTAGGAAGCCCATTTTCAGTTTCTGTGGATTCAAACCTCTACCTAGGGATGTGTAGCTACAAAACTTGAATGAATTCTAACCTCGTAATCTCTTTAGTTTACTGTTAAGCATCTTGGAATTTTCTAATGATTGTCTTGTACAGGTGTGCACACAACTGTCTACCTGCTTTCTTAGTTGTCTGGAGTTCACACTTTGATGGTACTAATCCTGAGTGTTCTCACATGGTCATTTCTTGTGTGTAATTAGTGGGAGCCTATCTGCCTTGATATTTTTAAGTGTGCTAGTGATTTATAAGCACTGATGTGAGCGGGGTAGTCATATTGACCTCTAATTAAAGAGACTTTTGATCTCCCCAACTTTCATTTTCCAAAGCCAGCTGATTAAGTCAGACACCCTGTATGAACTCACAGGTAAATTATGTAGCTTGTTAGTAGATGTTTGAACATGTATTGTGTTTTAGGATTTGTATATGATTGAGTGATTGAAGTATTGTGCTTGGCTCTTGGAGAGCTCTCACTGGGAGAGAACAGTTGCTGTGTCTCAGTAGCAAACAAGTGGGATAACGTTAAGAACTCTGCTCTTTCTCCTTCCCGTCCATTTTGTCAGATGAGTTTGGAAAACTTTGCCAGGGGTTATAGAGGGTAGTAAACCTCACAAGTATTTAGCGGTAATTTATTGGTGTGGACAGTGTTCTTATGTTTTAGCTTAGTGCCTGTGGAACTTCTTTCTTAGAAATTATAATATTTTGCATATTCAGTTTATAGGTGAAGGATTTGAGACCCTACCTATCCATATTAGCCTTACTATGTAAAAAGTTTTGACTGCAATTTTGTCTAAGACTTTGTTATGGGACAGCTGTCCAGCCCATGGGGAGGGCGGGGTGCACACTGATGACTTGACGCTGACATATGTCCTGCCTGTTTTGACTTTCTCTATACTTTTTCTCCCTGGGTTGCATTGTCATAATTTAGTATATTTCAAATGGCATTTATATCAAGTACTGTACCTTAAATGTTGGTTGGTTTGTATGTCTTTTTTGTATGTTCAGCAAATAAATGCTGTTTGTTCTGTGTTATTCTTACTGTTGATGAAGAGTGAACATTGTTTTATGTTATGCTTTTACAGTGTGGAGTAATCAGCCCCAGATTTGATGTGCAACTCAAAGATCTAGAAAAATGGCAGAACAACCTGCTTCCGTCCCGTCAGTTTGGGTAAGTTGATTTTCGTCATTTAGAATAAGTTAATGCTAAAGATTGCTGTGATACAATTTGACAACCTCCGTTTGTTTTTTTGTTACAGCAGTAGGAATTGTGTTCATTCTCAACCTGCTTGACTCGAGGATTTAGCTGTTGGCACAGTTCACATGCTAGTGTTAGGATTCAGATTCTGAGAGGCATATGAGAGCAGATTTGTGTTCCCTTTAATGTCTGCTCTTTTGGTTCAATGTATATAGTACATGTTTATGTGTGATGTGGTTCCTCTCCTATGGCTGAATCACTTCTGAACTCTAGGCCTGTGGGAAAACTCAACTTGAAAATGTTCCTCTTTGGTAAGAGGCCGAGTTCAGATCCTTATTTTCCTACTTTAAAGGTATGAATCCTTGGGCAAATGATAGCGTTGATATCTTCATGTATAACAGTAGTGACAGTTTTCTTATAAGTTCTATTATCAACTGATTTAATTCTGGTAAAGCACTTTAGGGTCTGACAGCACTTTCTTTGTGGTTAGAAACTTAACCCTGCAATCCTTTTTGGTGCTATAGTTGGATTTACTCCCACTTTATGGTTATTGGGTAGCAGGTACAGTGTTAGGAGCGAGTCATTTCTAACTAATTATGATCCTAATTTTAATGCCTCACAGTTGGCATATATTGTGTGCCTTACTTGATTCCCATAGTAACCCAGGAGATAGGCCAGGTGGGACTCCCATTGTCCAAGTGACTCTATACAGTAGTTTCCCTGTGGTCTTACATATGGTAAGTGGCAGAAACAATTCCATCCAGTTTGTAGCAATACTTTGATGTTTGAAACTCCATGTCTCCTTACCTAAGAGCAAAGTGACATTTTGAAGATGAGTGCAGTCTTTGTTTTCAGTTAAGCTTAATAGCATTGTTTTTCTTTGTTCAGGGCAGAGCTGTGAGTGTGTGTGGCTGAGGTCTCTGGTTTTGAGTCTTTTGGTTCCAGGAGTGGTGCCAGCTTGTGTAGGCACTGTTAGTCTCTTGTCTGTTTTGGGAAGGTATCTTAAGCACTGATGAATGTTGCTGCTTTTCTGTACCAGAAATTGGCTTTATGTTGAACTGTTTAGGAAAAACTCACCAGCATTTTTTTTTTTAACTCTCCATAGTTTCATTGTACTGACAACCTCAGCGGGCATCATGGACCATGAAGAAGCAAGACGAAAACACACAGGAGGGAAAATCCTGGGATTCTTTTTCTAGGGATGTAATACATATGTGCAAATAAAATGCCTCAATGGACTCTGGTGCTTCACTTGATCGTTTGAACGTGACAGCAGAGTAGCGAGAGCTCCCTTCTGCGGCAGCGTACAGCCTTTGTATTAATTGGTGAATGCTGTTTCCCTGAAGTGAACAAGAAAGTCTTGGTTTGTGATTACTCCACTGTCACCCTCATGGCTCAGCACAGGAGGGTGTCTGGCCCTGGATGGCTGAGTCTGGGTTGGGGTCCAAGTGGTGAAGCTGTCCCTTTCTGGGGTCTTATGTCAACCCTGGAAAGAGTGGTGCCTTTTTCTTGTTTTTAGCTTGATACAGTACTCACTCCATGTACTGTTAACTGCCCTGACAATATGTGGTTGGTTAACTATGTAAGTGCTTGTAAGGAAGCAGGTAGGAGGAAGACAGCTAGAGCCCACAGCTCACTAAGACCTCAGAGTAAATTTGGATGGCATGTCAATAAGATTTCAGCAATGTGTGTTTGTAAAGTGGCATTTTAAAAAAATGAAACATCTTTTTAAAATTGTAGTTGTACTGTAAACCTGTCACACGTGTCTTCCTGGGGTTGGGGTGAATGAGTTTGCTAGACCACTTTACCTGGGAAATGCTTATAAACAGCTCAGCCACCAAATAGGGCAGGATGGCTCCTGTGAAATAGACCAGGGCTCCACCCTCCTTCTCCGAGCACAGTACTGTCCAGGGTAGATTGTAATAAGAGCTACACGTGTAATTAAACTTTCTAGTAACCACATTGAGACAAGTAAAGAGACATTGGGATTGCTTATTTTTCTTAACATTTTGTGTTCAGAATGTTAAAATTTGAACATGTAATTGATACAAAATGAATGGAATTTTACTTTGTAATAAGTCTGAAATCATGTATGTTATGCATTAATTTACACTTAAAGCACAATTTAATTTGAACTAGCCACTTTTAATAACTACATGTGGCTGGTATTCCATAATAGACAGTATAGCTTATCCTCTTTATTTTTGGTAGGACTGACTGAGTCTGGCCAAGGAGAAAAGAGGCTTGGGAGAGAATCCAGCTACTGTACAATTAGCCTGCTGTGTTTGCCTGGTATGGAAGTGGAATGGATGGGGCAGTTCAGAGCCTTAACATAGAAGAATAGCAGCTACCTTATCTTCTAGTCATGTGGGCCAAAGTAGAAAAGTGGCTGCCAGATTGCGGGCCTGATTATAAAACATCCAGTAGACCTAGGAAAGTGGTGTGAGGTGCTAGCACTTGTTTGATGCTGTATAGGTTTGATTTGATTGTCTTCAAAAAGTATGTTTCACTGTTACCTATTGGGGTTATTTTGATAACTATCCTACATGGCTAGTTTCTGACCATCTGATGGGTCAAACAGTTCTCAGCAGTCTTTATTTCAGCCTGTGGGGATGTTAAATCATCACTGACCTGGCATAAGGTGATGTCCAGCAGGTGACAACTGAGTCCTCTTGTTTTGTTAAAAGGGAGAACCTACCTCATCGGGTTGCTAAATGAGAACATGTAAAACAACCCAGGGCCAGCATTCAAGAACTTAGTAACTTCCTGAAAGGAGGGCCTGTTTTAAGGAGGCACATAGCAACCCCATTTGGTAGGTTCCACCTGTATTTAAATGTTAGGAGTTGAGAGGGAGGTCTGGGTCTGAGGCTTCTGATGTTCTGGAAGCTGTGAGTGATTAATGTATATTTTGGGGTTCAGCAGACCAAGCACTTGAGCTTCATACTGTTTTATTTGTAAGGCACAGAGGTGAGTTCAGAATAATCTTCAAAGAGCTGATTGTTGATTTTTTTCTCTTAATGCCAAGATTGTAGACTCCAGGAGGAGAGGGTGTGTTTTTGTTAACTTGTATCTGATCACTGGCCCAGAGGGGATCCTCAGTAAGTATATGTTGAGTTGAATGAATCTTACTGGGCACTGACTACAAACATTAAAATAGGCAAGAAAATGGCCCCATTTGCCATCACGATACGGTGGAGATCCTGTGTCCTTTGAAATGGTTAGGGATGGAAAAACTGGGTTAGGAAAAGCGGCCATTTGGTTAAACAGCACATGTTCTTTGGGTTAATGAAGGAGCAGACGAGAGGACCTTGGTCCATGTTTGAGTCCCAGTGAGTACAATTCTAACATGACCTGGGGCTGGTTGGGGCTGGACCCAGGTTTTGAGGATCTGGAGACAGGTTAGGTTCCCGCTGGCAGGATGATTTGGCTCAGGTCAGTTGTGCTTCAGTGATGTGAGCCCAGCCTTCCCTCTCAACATGTCACTGCAGACTGAGTGGTTGGGGTTGTGTATGGGCGTGACAGCATCTGGATCACCTGGGCCCACTAGGTGCACTGGAGTCAGTGTTGAAATCTCAGCACATATCCAGATCCTTGATTCATAGCCCAGAATCTATAGATGGATGTCAGGGACACTAAAGTTGACATGCGAAGTTGATTCCCATGCATTTTTCTGGAGAGCTTTTGATCAGAGGCTGAAAGACATCTAATTCAAAGGTTCAAAAAACCACTGCCAAGGACATCCTCCACATAGTATACAAGTGCATGCTGTGTTCTCATTTGGAGGCTGTTTGGCTTACCTGTGAGAATGTGCCGCAGGGAACAGTGTTGGATAGAAGAACACTCAGTTTTCCGGACAAGGTGGAGTTGCAGCCTTGGTCAGCCTATATTACATCTCAGAAATGACTTCCTTCTCCCCAAGTTAGAAGGTTACTTGGCACTCCTGACCCCAAAGACAAAATGGCTGATTCTCACTTGGCTTTTCAATCTAATCCACTGCCAAGACACCGTATATGCCCCACCTCTGGGACTTGGCTTGTGGCTCACCCCACCTGGAATGTGTTTTACCCAGAGATGTTCCTAAGAGCCAGGTTAAATCTCTCTTCCACCAAAAATCTTCAAAAGAAACATGTATTATTTGTTACCTTTTTCTTCTCAAACGTGCAAATACCTAAATAGGATAATAGTGCTTGTTAGATGTTTACTATGTGCCAGGCATGGAGCTAAGCTCCATGGTATCATTTAATCTTAACAAGGCTATATATCATGGCTACTATTACTGACTCCAGTTTTTCAGGTGAAAATGAAGCACGGAGCTGTGAAGACATTTGTTCAAGATGCTAACAAGTGGCAGAGTCAGGATTTAAATGCTTTTAAATTAGAGTCTACCTGCAACCTGGCCCTTACTATGTTCTGTCACGCATTCTTGTCTTCACTGTTAGTCGTGTGTGTTAGATGTCCAGGGAATAGGAGTGGGTACAAGAGCAAAAAGACTGAGTCCATGTCCTGGTTGTAGCCTGTTGGTCAGACAGATTGAATCCTCCACAGCAGGAACCCTGATACTCTACCCACAGCATCTGGCCTGTCGGGATATCTGCAGGTTTAAAGTCATCTCTGACCCTCATGGGAGAGCCGTCTTAAAGTGGAATCATAAGGAGTGCTGTGTAGTGTTCAGTCTACAGAAGTACGTGGACCCAAAGGTTAGTCTTAAGGCAGCAAGGAGTGGAGTTGGATGTGGGCAGGATTCAATTCAAGGTCACTGTCCTGGCACCCAGTTACTCACCTCTTTACATTTTAAGTAATCTGATAGGCAGTGGAGGTGCTGAAAACCACACAGGATATGCCAAAGAAGACAGTAAAAACAGGATTAAGAGTGGTCTTTGGAATCAAATGATGGCCTCATTAGTCAACGTGGGTGATCTTGGGCCAATTGCCTGTGTGTCAATCTCCTCATCTTTAGGGTTGATAGCAATACTTCTGTAGTAGTTGTGAAGATTAAATGTGATGTGAGGTGCTGCAGTGGAGCTGTTTGCAAAATACTCAGGCTTTCCCCCTGCCAGGCACATAGACTCCATGTGACTAATTCTGGCCAGTGAATGAGCTGTGAGTAGAAGAGGTATGTTACTTTCATGCTGGAGCATTTAGTGGCTGGTGCGAGATCTACCTCTTGTCTCGTCTGTGGTGATGGGCTCTGTGCCAGAGAATGGACACTCCATTAGCCCAGGCCTGGGTGTGAGGGTGACAATGCAGAGCTGCAGTGCCAAGCAATGAGAGTGTAGGAAGAGCAAGAAGTCACCCGTGGATTCAAGTTTGTTACTAACCTCATACAAATGCTTAGAGCAGTCTCTGAAATTAGTAAGGGCTGAAGTTAAAAAGGAAAAGGATGGGATATCGAGGACAAAGACAAATTGGCCTTCTTTGAGCCATGTCAGGAGACTATCCATCACACTCTCTGTTCTCAGGGTGTCTTTTTCCATTACCTTTTTCTTCCCTTCTCTTCCATGCATGCACATGGTTCTCAAAAGTGCCCAACTCCCAGCCCTCTGACAGACCATGTTGAAGATACTTTAGGGTATTTTGAACTGGGGAACTGTGAGGTTTATCTCTTTAAAATGATGGAAATAGATAAGATCTTGAGTTCTTCAAGGTATTTGAGTCCGGGCTGCTAATTGTTCTGAGATGCAGCTGCACCCCTGCCCTTCTCATGTTTATATCCTGTGAGCAAGGATTAACAAGCTCCTTTAAAAAAGTACCAGTTTAAGCTAAATTTAAAGTTAGTTACACTAAATTAATAAAGCTAAATTTAAATTTGCTGGTTTGAGCTAAATTCTAGTTAACTTGCAAACTAACAATTCTGACTCACTGATCTGCACTGGGACTTCTTAGGGGTCAATCTCATCTGTCAGACGGAGGCCAGGATATTGGTGCTACCCTGCCTTCTGGTCAGTGCTCTTAATTGGAGGAGAAAACCCATGTTAGCTAGTTTAATTTATTGAAGGATAAAATGTAACAGAATCTCCGAAAGGGCCAGAGAATTAGTTTGGAGGTTTTGCAGCTGGAATGGTACCTCATTTTCCTGCTGGCCCATTCCGCTGGAGAACCCCGCTGCAGCCGGGTCCAAGACACCATGGCCCCCTGTTCTCCTGTGTTCCTAAAATGCTCCTGAGTTCTGTGCCTTGGCTATTTCTGGAGGCTTGAGGTTTCTCTGTTGTCCTTACTAGAATAACTGGTACTGTTGGCATTTTGGGTTGGGGTGGAGGCTGTCCATGGTGGTGCATTGTAGGATGTTTAGTAATAGTCTTGGCCTCCCCACATTACATGCAAGTAGAAACAAAATGTCTCCAGACATTGCCAAACTTGCCTGCTGGGCAGAATCACCCTGGCTGGAGAAGCATTGCTTTCTTGGATCGAAGGTTCACATCCTAACTGGCCGCAAGCAGACAGTGCCAGTGCTGGGGCAAGAGGTTAGAAAGAGGCCTGTGTGTCCTATCTCTGTGTACTTACAAGTTATAAATCAGGCTAACAAGCTGATTAATAAAATGTTTTATTTTCTCATCTTGACAACTTCACAACAACAAACCCCCCAAAATCTTGGTTTTGAATGAAGGAGTTGGAAAACTATCAACGAAAACTGAGTTTAATTATATCTGAGCAAGTTGATGGACTAACTCTATTTGGATGAGAAATAAAGATGTTTATAATTTATCAACTATTATATATATATTATCCACAAATTTATTTCTCTTTTATTTCTATAAAGTCACTAAATATGTTGTTATGATAAAAGTTTCTACATAATTTATGTTCCACTGGTAGTAATGATTCAAAGGACAAAAAAAATGTAATTATATAGTTTCAAAATACAAAAATTTGAATATGTTTTTATAGAGAATATAAATGAAAGTAAAATAAAAAATTTTAAGTCCAAAAGGGTTTTCAAAGTTGCTTTCTAAATATTTAAAAGTGTTCAGTAACATTATAGGGCAGAATACAAATATAAGTAATAAATATCAAAGTTTTAAATCAATTGTTTAAAGCTGCAAATTTTAATATTTAAAAAAATACTAACTTGCCAAATGTTTTTATTATATAACTTTTTGAAATTCCAGTTTTCAGTGTCAGTGTAGTTGCTAATATAAAGAACTGGCGTCACTTCACACATCTGGTGTCTAGATCTCATATATAGGGATTAGAGACTGACGTGAATTAAGTTGCAAAATGTCCTCAGCTACAATAATCAACGTGCAAAGAAGCAGAAAAATGAATGCTCAACACTGCTGGAAAATGATACTTTTTAGGCCAGAATCTAACAATGCATGCATGTTACTTGAGAAGGGGAAGTTAACTAAGAAGTTAATTAATTTGTTCTTTCTCTCACTTAGGTGTTTTCAGCACTCACATTCTGTGCATGCTCTGAAGCATAGTGTCTGTCTGCGACATTGGCAGAGGCCACAGCCCGCATACCTTTGTGCCGTTCGGATATAATTGCATTTTGTTTGGAGATTTTAGGGCAAGGCATGAGAACATTCTTTGGCCTGAGCACTGTTATGAAATGGGTTGTTTAGGATTACGGAGTATGCTGAGCCAGTGCTAGGCAAATGATCCTGAGTGACCAGAGCACACTTGTTTCCTTAATGAATTTATTTTTTTACCTTCACCCGAGGACATGCTTACTGATTTTATTTTATGTATTTTTTTATTTTTATGAATTTATTTTTTGATGTGTTTCTAAGATGCAGGGCCGCCTTTGCAGTGCAGCTGCAAGGGAGACCGGGGAAACTAGTGCCCACCTCTACTGTGGGCATTGTTAGGCTCGCAAAACAGGGATTTCCTCACAGGCAGAAAGAGTGCTCAAAATGGTGGGATAGGGAACTAGTGAGCGGGCAAAAATCTGTCAGAATCAGCTTTTGAAGAACTCTGGATTTGAGTCAAAAACTTACAACAGCCAAGGGAAAATGTGTTGAGAGAAACTGCTGCTTCATGGCAGGAGTGCTGTTGCGTTTTAAGTTTGAGCTCACCATTCCTCACGGTCCATGGTGCAAGACTTCCGGTGCTGGTGGCTAGTGCCCGAGGGGCACTAGGGAACTTACTCCCAACAAACAGTGGTGGTGGATGTCAGCCTGTCTGGTGGCTCCCTGAAGGACGGGGTGGAAAGGCTTCCTGTTTCTTCATTCAGGGCATTCCCAGGGCTGAGTTGGCTTTCCAGGTGGCTTTGGCCTCAGCAGCATTGGGCGGGAGACAACACTTAGGACAAGTAATAGACCAAGAAGTCTGGGAAAGAAGAGTTTGGGAAAGATATATGTGTGGGAATAGAGCTTTTCAAAGCTTCCATGTATGCCAGGGAATCAAGAAGGCCAAGAGGCTTTCTCATACGGGGGAATACCCAGGTCTGTTGCCAAGCAGAGGATTGAACGAAAACATTGAAAGTCTGTTTCTGTAAAATTTGTAAGACACTGAGGGCCCAGGAGCCCCAGTCAGGAGCCCCTCAGAGTGCCTAAGACAAAAGAGAAGAGTCTTCCCTGTACTCCTAGGCTAGGATGGAGGAACTCTGATGCAGGAAGCCCCCAGGGCACGGGAGGTGACCTCTTCTGGAGCAGATGCTTCCTGATGGGCGGGGTTGTCAGTGATACATGCGAGGCACCCTGTAGGGACTCTCAGGAATGCTGAGAGCACTTTCTGGGAAGTGCTGACTGTTGGAGACCAGTAGGGCAC
>PVIA01012891.1:0-35199 GCA_004024845.1 Tonatia bakeri
TGCCCTGACTGGGAGACTGTTTGGTTCACAGGCTGGTGCTCAGTCCACTGAGCCACACCAGCCAGGGTGATGTATAATGTATTTCAATATTTGCAAACCTGATAATGTAACTATACACTGTACACTTTGCTTTTGTCACTTAATACATGTGTGTTGGATAATATAATCCAATATATTCTACGAAAGACAGATAACTTGATACATATTTAATGTATAGTATTACTATTTTAACCTAGAAATCCTGCAACTAGGAATCCACCTTCTCCATCAGCTGGAAAATATATGTACATGGGGTTTTTGTTGTAGCCTTGTTTATAATTTCAAACCCTGGAAACCCAAGTGCCCGGAGAGTGGCTGAATAAGTTGTTGTGCTCTCATACACATAATGGGATATGGGCAATGGAATATTGTATCAAAAAGTAAGGGTATATTTGTCAAATAGTATGTGTTATTTCCAGGACACAAAAGTGAAAAAAATGAAAGCAGCCTCTCCTGGCCTGTGGGTCAGACCTGTGAACTGGATGGATATCACTCTATGATCATGCTATGTCACAGGCAAAAAGGGACTTTTTCAGATGTAATTAAGGTCCCTCATCAGTTGGCTTGTGTTAGTCAAAACCCAATTATCTTGGGTGGGCCTGACCAAATCAGGTGAGCCCTTAACAGAGGATGTGGATCCTTTCTTCCTGAAGAGACACTCAACTGTTGACCTCCGAGAAGCAAATTGTCACACTGTAGTGAGGGCCACATGTCAGGGCCTTGGTTCTACAGCCCCAAGGAGTTGAATTCTGCCCACAGCCAGGGAGCTGGTGTGGCTCCTGAGCCTCAGGTGAGAGGGCAGCCCAGTGGACACCTGGGCCGCGCAGGTCACCCAGCCTAGGGAACCAGAGACCCCACTACCCCAGCCCCTACGCCTGACCACAGACAATGTGAGATAATAAACAGGGTTTGTTTTAAGCTGCTAAGTTTATGGTAGTTCAGATGCAGCAATAGAAGATGAATACAGTTACAAGTGAATAACATGGCAGCACTTCGGGGAAGAAAAGAGCTAACCTAAGTAACTTTGGAGAACGGCATTTTTTCAGGACAGGATCAAGCTGCAAACAATAAGAGCTGCATACAAACCTCCCCCTAGTTAGTCCATCTCTGCCTCAGGTGGTTGCAGGTGCAGTCTGCAACTTCATGTGCATGCCAGGGTTGAACCAGTAAGTGGATTCATTGCAGATCATGAGAGTGAGGATTCCCGCTGCTGGAGAAAGAAGCTACAACTAAGGAGAGGGGATGGTGGGGAGGAAACTGTGGTGCCACACTGGAATGGACGATTCCAGTCTGATTACGTGTGTATGAATATTACAAATGAATGTGTGCTCCGATGCGCAGAAGTGAGCCCCGAGGGCTGTGTGTCATGGCCGGCACACGTGCATGTCTTCTTCACTCTGTCTGCTGAGAGGCCCGAGGAGCAATGACACCTGGAGTCATGAGCATATGTGGAGCCCATCTCTTGGTTTCTAGAGACTCTTCTTCAACAAAGAAACTAGGGCTCTCTGGGCGAGAGGCTGATTCCAGAGCTTGGGCTGGGAAAGTACAAGATGAGCCTGGAAGGCACGGAAGTGCTTTAAAACATGGAGAGGTGTCTGGAGGACACAGGAGCCAATGGAAGGAGCCCCCCATGACCAAAGCAGGAAAGAAGTGAAGAAGAAAATAAATGCTGACAGTATTGCATTAAAACCCATTAAATGAAATAAATATCTATGAGTCTGTAATGTATGAACAATTGAATAAAATATAACTGAATAAATGAGTAAAATGGAGAAGAAGAATAACCTTTGTGAAGAATTCCAATGAATAAATGTGGAAGGAATGAGGGAAATAAAATTATCAGTAGGCAAATATCACAGTAACAATTTTGCAGGCAAGATACACAGAGCCGATGCATGAGAGTTTGAAGGGAAACATAACAGTTGCAGAAGGCACTTCAACATACCAATTGCAAAGGAAAAAATAGTGCAAATATCCATTAGACAGTACCTTAACCTAGTGATGAAGTTTGAAGTCACCAGTATGAAATCATATAAACACCACAATAGAATGCATAAACGAGAGACACAGCATCGCTTCTGTGGTATCCTTGCCACAAATGCATGACTTTAACCTAATCGTGAAAAAATGCCAAACCCAAACTGATAGACACTCTACAAAATAACCAACCAGCACTTATCACAGTGCCAGGGTCGTGAAGGACAAAGAAAGAATGAGGCACAGCCTAGAAAACCTTGAGAGACAATTAAACACGATTACAGTGGGAGCCTTTTATCACACTTCTCTGGAAAAAATCCATAGGGACAGAAGATCTGAGCATATGGACTTGATCTAAATGACATACACAGAACACTACACCTGCCAACAGCATACGTGTCTACCAGGGAGCACACGGCACATTTACCCATGTGGGCCAAATGCTGGGCTACAAACACGTCTCAAAAATCACACGGTGCAGTTACACCAGAAGTCAGGAGAAAAAGGTAACTAGAAAGCCCCAACCTGGTGGTCCCAGAGGGACGGGCGTTGAAGTGGAGGGGGTAGGGTGTGTCTAGTGCCATCTTTCCCAGGGCTGCCGCAGTGATGCTCCTGCTGACTGTGCAGGGCAACCCCAAAGCCCTGTTTAGTCGCCCAGAACCTGAAGCAAATGGTGCCGCCCAGGAGCAGCAGCCCAGGGGCCCTGTCCTGTTCACCAGCCAGTATGATGAACTTTATATGGCCGTGACCATGGCCATACATGTGTGTATGGGTATATATATGAGACCCACCTACATATACATACCCATGTGTACATATGGTATGTATGTATATGAATGCACATATACAGTTCTTTATAAAAAAATTTTAAGGGAGGGTTAGGGAAGAAAAAAGGATGGGAAGAGGGAGTGGGAAGGAGAGAGAGAAAGGAGAAATATCTGGAACAAATAAACACCCCATGTTCATTGTGGTTATCTCTGGGGTATAGGCTTATGAGTAATTCTTTTCTTCCTCACTTCATTTGCATTTTCTAAATATTTATCATTGGATTCATTTTTGAGCAAAAAGAAGCATATACTTGTGTTAGCTTCTTTTGTGGGATCTTCCTGAAGCCCAGCTTGCTGCCAACACTGGTCTGCTGACGTGGCGAGTTCTTTGTGGCTGAGAGCTTACTCAGCAGAGAGAAGCACTGGAACTTGCCAGCCAGACCCTTAGCATGCTCTGCGCTGAGTGACTCTGGCCGCCCTTCCTGAGATCTGCCCCAGCAGCTGCCCGGAAAGCCGGCGGAGCCAGAACATGAATTATTTGCAGTATTGCCCTGATGGATGGGTTGGACCAGTTCCATGGTCACGGGCACAGGTAATTTTCTTTATAAATAATTTACATGCCTGGAACAGACAATATAGCAAGGGCATTTATATTAAAACAGACAAAAAGGACTTTTAACTTCTATCAAATTTAGTGTACTTTTTTTTGTGATTACAAAATACCTTGAGTTAGAAAACTTAGAATGTACAAAAGAGTATGAAATTGGTGTAAAATCGCTATGTTCTCAAACTCCTACATAAGTCAATGTTACGGCAAGTTTCTCTCCTTTACTTGTTTCCCCGTTACATGAGTGGGCCATGCCTTCTACAGTCCCCAGCCCCACGTCACTCACGTGTGCATTAAAGCACACATGACTCAAGCATTACCATCTCACCCTTTAAACGGCCGTGCAGTGGCCCTAAGCACATCTGCAGCCCATCCACCTCCAGAACAGTTTTCATTTTCCTGAACTGAAACTCCCTTCTCGTTAGACAATAGTAACTCCCCATCTCCCCTGGTACTCCACCCCGCACCCGGGCACCCACTCTCTGTCTCTCTGAATTTGACCACTTTAGGGACCTCATATAGAATCATACAATGTATTTTTCTTTTTGTGACTGGCTTAATACAGTTAGCATTACGTCTTCAAGGCTCATCTAAGTTGTAGCATGTGTCAGAATTTTCTTTCTTTTTAGGATTGAATAATATTGCATTGTATGCATGCACTGCATTTTGTTTATCCATTTTGTTGTGGATGGACACCTGGGGCGCTTCCACCTTCTGGCTGCTGTGAATCATGCTGCTGCGAACTGCGGTGTGCAAACACCTGTCCAAGCCCCTGCTTTCACTTCTTGCGGGTAGATGCCCAGAAGCGGCGTCGATGGACCATATGAGACCTTATTCTCAATGTTTTTAGGACTAGCACAGTTCTGAATGCTCTTTGTTTCCACTTTGCTTAACTTCTGAGCAGGATTATTTTCAACAATATTTTTGTAACTTTTATTTTTATATCTTTTCAAACTTTAAAAAAGTTGCAAAAATTATATAAGAAACTCTGATATAGCCTTCAGCCAGATTCACCAGTTGTTCTCATTTTGCCACGTTTGTTTTATCATTCTCTTTCTCTGTGTGCATGTGTGTAGATGTTTATGTGCACATGTGGATGTGTGTGCATGCATGCACATGTGTGTATAGAAAGTTCCAGATATGGTGCTTCTTCACCCCAAAATAATTCAATTTGGATTCCCTGTGGAAAGGACTTTCATTTTCACAACCACAGAACAATCATCAAAATCAGGAGATTAAACACTGATACAATGCTATTATTTAATCCAAAATCAATATTCAAATTTTGCTAATTGTCCCCAATCTGAGAACATGCATGACATTTAATTGTTAAGTCCTGTGGTGGGCAGTTCTAAAGATGTCCCTACCTCAAAATCCCCGCCTCCTGGCTAGTTGATCAAAACTGAATCTGGCCCTGCTGAGAAGGGACTCTGAAGATAGGATTATGGTCATAATCAGCTGACCTTAAATGAGGGCGATGACCCTGGACTATCCAGGTGGGTCCAATGTAATACATGAGCCCTGGAACAGAAGAGGCAGGCAGAAGGAGACGACAGGGGGTTTTGAAGCTTGAGAGGAGCTTGACCTGCATGGCTGGAGGGGCCGCATGGAATGCAGGCAGCCTGGAAGAGCAGAGACCAGCCTCTGGCTGACGGCCAGTAAGAAAGGGGTTCCTCAGTCCATGACTACATGATTACAGGGTTTGGCCAACAACCCGAAAGAACTTGGGCACGAATTCTTCCCAGAGGCTCTGTGCAGGCATCAAGCCTGCAGACACCTCGATTTTGGTTTGTAAGATCCGAAACAAAGAAACCAGCCAAGCCCACCGAGTTTTAACCTACAAAACTGTGAGATAATGAAGATGTGTTGTTTCAGGTTCCTAATTTTGTGATAACCTACTACAGCAGAAATAAGTGTCTGGCTTTTCCCTGTGGATAGAGTGACATGTTTTCTTCTCTGTTTGCTCCTCTGCTGCTGAGGGCAGGGACTGGGAATGTCTTTCTCACAGCTGTGTTTCAGTACTGAGAGTAGTGTCTGACACCTTAGTGGGTGGTCAGTAACACTGCTGGATGAAAGAGAGGCATAGTTACGAGACTCTTTCTATTTTAAAGATATATCTGAAGCCATCATCCTATGCTACCATGTTCCAGGTACCGGGATTTGTGTGGACTATTTCTCATGACACAATGGCAGCGTGTGAGGGAGGTTTGGTTTTTACAGCTGCCTTGAAAGGAGAGGCTCAGACAGGCTTCAGGATGTAGCCAGACAACCGGTAAGTGTTGGGGCAGGACTCAAACATGGGGAATCTAGCTCTAGTATCTAGGAGGGGGGACCCAAAAAGAACTTCTGGAGGGCGGGCCCCTCATTGTACAGGCTTCCCCTGCTAGGTGAGTGTTCTAGGAACCCATCTGTTTTAGTATACCAGCTGCCACTGTTGTGAGAGGCTGTGTTTGGCTTCAGTGAATTTTTTTTTGAAGACTCAAAGCGTTTACCCATTTCATGATGAGTTTACCCATCTCACTTACAACCTGCCTGCGCATACCGTGCTGAGTGCTCAGCAGTTGTTGACCAAAACCAGCATGACCCCGTGCTCCACCCTCCCTCTTTATCCGACCCTGCCCTGAGCAACTTTTTTTTGTTTCCCCAGATTTAAAAAGTCCTCAAGGGAACTGTTTTGTCTATGTGGAAGAGGTGAAACAAAAAATGGCAGAAGATAGGGGGTGGAGGGATTAAGCAAAAAGGAAAAAGGATTCATGGGCATGGACAACAGTGTGATTGCTAAGGGAGGAGGGCATAACGGGACTAATTGGTACTGGAAAAAATTACAGTAAAGATTAAATTTTTAAAAATGGCAGAAGCACTAAAAGGCATCAAAACCTATGAGTTCAAAAACTGCTTTGAGCAGTGGTAAAAACATCTCAATAGGTGTGTTGCATCAAATGGAGAGCACTTTGAAGGTGTCTGATGTTTAAACATGTAAGAATAAATACACAATTTTTTAATAAATAAATTCCTGGGATTTTTTGAGTTCCTCATGTACATTAAATTTTGGACAGTAAAAATGTAACACTTCTGTTATAACATGCAAGTTGTAATCTGCTATCATTTATAGAATTCTGTTTTGTTGTAATAAGGTCCTTTTCTATTAACCTTGCAGCTGGAATTTAATATAGAAATAATTTGCATGCAGGTTTACTAAAGGAACCAGGCCTAATGCACTAAATGGCAGATGTGAAAATGATATTTAGCCCTGGCTGGTGTAGCTCAATGGATTGAGTGCCAGCCTGTGAACCAAAGGATCGCTGGTTTAATTCCCAGTAAGGGCACATGCCTGGGTTGTGGGCCAGGTCCCCAGTAGGAGGCACAGGAGAGGCAACCATACATTGATGTTTCCCTCTCTTTCTCCTTCCCTTCCCCTCTGTCTATAAATAAATAAATAAAATCTTTTTTGAAAAAGAAAGAAAATGATGTTTAGACAACTGAAAATTCTTATTTGTATCTCTGTAATAACAATAATCTGTGAAATAGGAATGAGCCTACAAACCTTTTGATGGGACATACAACTGCTTCTTAGTGGAAAGCCTGGTCCACTAATTCTGAAATGTTTGCATATCGAAATTACACCCAACTAATAACACATTAAGTGAGTTTGCTTTCTGTTTCATCAATTTACATTTCACACCTGACTTGACTCTAATTAGGCTCTAGTTACTCCTTCTGTAAACATGTCAGGTAAAGGGCTCAAATTTTTTCAAATCATTACCATTTTAAATAAAATTTATTAGGGTAACATTGGTTAATAGGATCATATAGGTTTCTGAAATCATTACCTTTTAGCAATTTGCACAAACTCTTCACTAGCCTGAGCCAATGCCTCCGCAGGCTCCTCCAGAGAGGCGAATGCCTCACTGTTCACGTCGCTCCTCTCGGTGGAGAGGATGAGATGGCACAGCTGGACCGTCATAGGTGAGAGGAGTCTCTTGACAGCCTCGTTCTGAATCATGGAGCCGATATCTTCTAAGACAAAATACTCCATTTCTTTTTGTCTGTGAACAGAAGTATAATGGTAATTATTATAAAACATGACTGATGCCTTCATTATTTGCAGCACTGCGTAAGTAGAAGGCACACGTTTTGCTCACCTTTACTCTGAAGCTCCTCAGAATGAGGGTGAAAGCCACGTCCCCCTCTACCTTGAATGGGCATCTGGAAGCAAAACTGTCAAAGATCCAGGAGCACTGTGACTTGAGGGTTAATAAATTTCCTTCCCCAGGCAGTTTGTGAGGCTGGATGACAACTCAAGGGTATTATATAAAAATTTCAAGCATTGTGTGGGTGGACAAATTTCCTATGCTGAAATTCTATAATTAGTTCAATTTTATTCTCTCGTTCAAAATTTCCCTCAAATGGAAATAAAAAGAGGAACTTCAGACTTGTCCTTCTAGTTAGGATAAAAATAGGTTATAAGAGGTCGAAGGTCCTGCCATAATATCTAGAAAAGTCAGATAAATTAGACACATTACATCCCAGAATACATCAGATCACTGTGGAAGAATCATGAGACAGACTGAAATTCCAGAGGGGAGACTCTATCAGACATGAGTTAGTATCAATGACTATTTGTTTTCTTCGGGGCATTTGTTAACTCTGGGCAGAGGTGGAGGAATAGGGCCTGGACCAACCAGAAGCCCTGTGCTGGGGGAAACACATTTTAAAAACCTTTTATAAAAATAACTCCACACCTAGGAACACTACAAAAATCCAACTACTGAAAACTGAACACAAAGGAAAATCTTAAAGCATTCAGAGAAAGAAAATGTGCTATCTTTAGAGAAGCAGTATGAAATTACCTACATATTTCTGTGTCCGTACAAACTTACGTCAAAACCTTAGGAAAATCAAGGAGCCAGAGTCTTATTCAGTCACACAAAGGTCCCTTTAAAGCAATGAAGGGTGTCCCTCTCGGACCCTCCCAATGAAACAATAAGGCCTCTGGGAAGCTGAAGAGCTTGCTCCTCAGCTTCTCAGCAGGAGCTCAGGACAGTGAAGGCTTGTCTCTGAAGGCCCGCAGCTCTCAGAGCAAGTCCTGCGCCCAGTCTTCATCTCCGTGAACTCCAGCTGCAGGTGAGAGGGGTCTGCGCATCGTCCAGGAGGCCCTGGCACTCTTACACTCGGCTTTCATTGGGTTTGGTTGCTCTGAGACAGTCGTTTTCTCTCTTCCAAGAATCAGTGATATTCAGTAACATCAAACAAGTCCACTACCCTTAGTTACTGTCTCTCCTGCACCTCTAAAAAGCAACAGTATTGCACGAGGGAGGACCTCCTCTATGGCTCTTTCTTGTCTCAATTCACCCCAAGTAAAAGTTTTAGTGAATGCTCTGCTAAATTATAACAGTTCTGCGTGGTGTCCCATGGGCACTAGACTTCCTGGGGTGATCACTGTGTAAGTTATAAACATCTAATCACTATGCTGCACACCTGAAACTAACATAATATTGCATGTCAACTGTCATTGAGAAATTAAAACGCGCTTTAAAAATTATGACAGGTTAATTGACACTCCGCTGAGAGCGAGGATGGGGCACATGGTGCCAGCTGGCTGGTGAGTGACCTGGTTCCAGAGTGCTGTCCTCCGGCTGCTCCCCAGGCCTTTCTGGGGATAACTTTCTCAGGTCGGACTCCCTGAACACAGTGTGTCATGGCACAGGGGTCTGGGCGACAGCCGTCACTGAGCAGTGAAGCAGGGCAGTGCTATGGTCTGGATGTTGTGTCCCCCAAAATCCGTATGCTGAAACCTAACCCCCAATGTTAGAGTAATTACAGGTAGAACATTTGGGAGTGATTAGGTCATGAGGGTTGGAGCCCTGCTGAATGGGGTCTGTGTCCTTATAAAAGACACCAGATGGCCCTTTTGCCCCTTCCACCCTATGAGGACACTAGAAGAAAAGAGCCACTTACGATCCAGGAATCAGGCCCTCACCGGACACCAAATCTGCCGACGCCTTGAGCTTGGACTTCCAGCCTCCAGGAAATAAAGTTCTGTGGTTTGTAAGCCACCCTGTGTACTGCATTCTGTTAGAGCAGCCCGAAGGGACTAAGGCAATAGGGAATGGGACAGAGACAAGCAGTGACTTAGCCCGACACACGGGGGTGCTGCTCTAAAGCATCAACCATACTGTAAAGTTGCTCCCTCTGAGGCAGGGGCCAGCATTTTGTGCCCCCATGTCTTAGTTCAGGCTGCTACAACGAAATACCACCATCTGGGTGCTTAAACAGGAAACACTTCTTTCTCACAGTTCTAGAAGCTAGGAGTCTGAGATCAAGGTCGTGGCAGGTGTCTGGTGAGGACTCTGTTCATGGTTTGCAGCTAGCTGCCTTCTTGTGGTGGAGAAAGATATCGTCTCCTCCTCTCTCTCTCTCTCTCTCTCTCTCTATTTTAGTCCTTACTGGAGGATATTATATATTTATTGATTTTAGAGAGAGAGAGAAATACCTAGATTGTGGGTTCACGTACAGGAAGCAACAGATTGATATTTCTTCCTCTCTCTTCCTCTCTTTCTAAAATCAACAAACATATCCTTGGGTGAGGATTTAAAAAATGCAACTGAGACGCCAGTCTGAACATAGCACTGGAGATATCAATGGTCCCTATGAAAATGGGACACTTTTCTTTGAGACGTGGTACACTCCTGAAATGAGCAGCCATTGATATGTGGTGTTTCCAAAAGGTCGGCCACACTGGTATTAGAACCTAGTAGTGAAGATAGGAGTGGCATTTCTCACTGTCCCACTGAAAAGGATTTGTGCTTTTTTTTTTTTTTTTTTCTGTCAAATCTAGACTCTGTGAGTCTGGAAGCCCTCACTCCCAAAGCAGGGATGCACCCATGAAGCACCGGGAAGAGTCCCACTGACTGTCCGGTAGAGGGTGCTGTGGGGCCCAGGAGCTGCCCCCTCCGGGGGATTGCTCGGAGCAGGACCTGTTTTCCCTGGGGAGTAATTCCTTCTCCTGGGAGACCAGAGCCAATGACTGAATGATATGACGTGTAAACGGTCATGCCTCCTCACCTCTAGGGTCATATCCTGTGGGTCAGACCAGGTCAGATTCGACCTGAGACCCCATTCTTGCCTCCTTTCCTCTCCTACAGGCTTTTCCTGAAGGGAATGCCTTCCATCATTTGCCCAAAACCACTGTCCCCAGTTACTGCTTCCAGAGAAGTGGAGCTAAGACCCTTCCTCAGTCTCTCCAGTTAGGGCTGAGCCCCACTCACACCCGTGGAGAGCTGGGCTCTGTGCCTGGAGCTTCTGACAGCCGCTTTGCCCCCGTAGTAGGGCTGCCTGTGTATATAGCCCCGGAGGGGTGGAGACAGTGTGACCAAGTCCTGAAGATGTTGCTTAAACCCTTGGATTCAGGCAAAAAGTTGTCCTCCAACACACTCTCTTTTGTTTTGTTCAAACCATTTTGATTGGGTCTGACAGGGCTCTGGAGACCTGGGAATCCCCCCTCCTGCCCCAGAGCGACCGGGACCTTCCAGTCTTTACCACTACAGGTGGTGGAAAGTCCTGCTGGCACAGGGGAGGGAGGAGCCACTAAATACTGGCCCACCGTCTGAAATATCAAAAAAAAAAAAAAGTTGTTGTATTTAGTATTATTTTTTTACTTTAGCGAATCTTGGCTTCTCATGTTTAAATGGATCACTCACACAATGTATTTAGTATGGACTCTGTTAATGAAACATTTTAACACCAAAATGTATTATAAAATGAATCATTCCAGATAACAAAGAGCTTAACACATAAGGAAAGGAAAATGTAATTATCCCTGCTTCTGAATATGCCAAAAATCGGCCAGCCCCATCTCATGCCAAGAGCAGAGCTGATTGACAGCCTTGAGAGTACAGCCCGCCACGGAGGACCACCACGGGGGAATGTGGCACGTTTGCTTACCTTGATGTGAAGACACTTTCCACACTCAAAACCAAAGAGCAGATGGACAGGATTTACTTTAAATGTAAGAAATCCAGTTTGCTTTGTCAAACCAGCAACGGGAATCTACATCCACACTGCAGGTCAAGACAGTAGCATCTCCAACACCTGCCAGCCGACGCTGCTGCTGACGTCACAGGCGGTATTGGTAACAAGCAAACATCATAACTTATGCATGGACCTCCTGAAGGCTGGCTGTTTCCGAACCATTGAAAGTCCTGCTTATCTACAGGAGCAAGAACTAGATTAGGGCATGAGAAAGAAGCTAATGTTTTAATCCATCCAGTCACAAAAATAACACTCAGTGATGGGTCTTCAAAAGCTCTGTTGCAGGGAATTGACAGAAAATTAGGCACTGGGACTAATGAAGACCAGGCAGTGAATGACTGAGCAGTTTAATTGACTTGGCTTCTTTCTAGTTACTTTGTGTGGATTTTCACAAAACTTTGGTTTGTGGGTGAACATTCCAGCTGCTGTGTCTTGCAAACAATAAAAAGAATAGGGGCTTAAACTGGATGGAAATAGACTCAGAGGTAGATTAGGTATGGGCTGTGTCCCAGGCTTTTTCCCTACAGCGTCTCACTTATCCACAGAACAGTTTAATTACGTGTTAATAACTTCCCTTCACAACTGAGGAAACAGGGGTGGGGGTGTGTGAACGGTGCCAACCCTCTGAGAATTATTTCCTCTTCAAATTATCACCCACCCCTTGGCCCTTGTTAAGTTCCTGAAGACTAGAGTGTTTTAGTTGTGTCTGCTCAGGAAGACAGAAGCCACTTAGGTATTGAAAGAAAAGCTAACTTAATTCAAGGAATGAATGACAATGACAGGAGTGTTGGGAGGGATTGTAATTCAGGCCGGATCGAGTTGAACTGAAGGACGCCCAGCTGGTGTCCCAAAGAACTTCGGTGGGGAAAACCCCCCAACACTGGTGTCAAAGCAAAGTTTCCTGTGTGAGCAGTAAAGGAGACAGACTCACCAGAGAAACACAGGAGGGAAACCGGTTTTTCCACTCAGACCAAATCCCCTTTTGTGCAAGAAGGAGCAGCACTGGGATGCACAAACCGGAGTGGGAGAGCTTGTGGAGAAAGCTCACGGAGAAAAGATGCGTTGTCCACAAACATCTGCACGGCATGACACGCACGAAGAGCCTGCTGAAATCGACCTGTCAGAGAGAAGCAGAGGAGTGTTTTCGTTTTTTAAAAGATTTTATTTATTTTTAGAGAGGAGAAGGGAGGGAGAGAGACATGACCAGTTGCCTCTCTCATGCCCCCAACCAGATGCCTGGCCCACAACCCAGGAATGTGCCCTGACCAGGAGGAATTGAACCAGCGACCTTGGTTTGCAGGATGACACCCAACCCACTGAGCCACACCAGTCAGGTCAGAAGGAGCATTTTCTTTTTTTTTATGTCAGCTTTTTAAAAAAAGGTTTTATTTGTTTATTTTTAAAGAGAGGGGAAGAGAAGGAGAAAGAGAGGGAGAGAGATATCAGTATGTGGTTGCCCCTTGCACATCCCCTATTCAGGACCTGGCCCACAACCCAGGCATGTGCCCAGATTGGGAATTGAACCTGCAACCCTTTGGTTTAGCAGTCTGTGCTCAATCCACTGAGCTATAACAACCAGGGCTAAAGAAGCATTTTCAATTAAACTTTTCCTTTGCATGAGAGCTTTTTATTTTATTGTTTAACTTCCTGGTTATATTTTAAAAATCTCATCAGTGTTCACAATTAGAACCATTTTTTTTCTTTAAAAAGTTTTTGTGAAGTTTTCTTGCTTCAGAAAGTTTTACCTATCATGGACAGGCCTTATGTGACAGGCTGAAATGTAGAACTGAACTGATGGGGCCTTTGACCTTGACAGTTCCCTGGAGTGGGGTGGTGGGAGTGGGCACTCTTCTTCAGGGAGGGGCCCGAAGGCTCTGTTGAGGGGTGAGGCAGTTCCACCTCCAAAGTGTGAAAGAGCAACCAAGACCTCAGGCTAAAGAAAGAGTAGTAAGTCTTATTTTATTAGGCATGACTGTGAGACAGAAATTGCTGGCTAATTAAACGTTTTGATTACTAGGGACTTTATGATCCATCTGGGACATAGCTCATCAGGTTTGGAAGGGGTAATACACACTTGCCTTTAAAATTACATCCCACAGACTTTCGTTTGACCTTGATGCTGACCAGGCACTTCTAAGACTTTGGATGAAAGAGTGTGGTCAGTGTGGCAGGAGAGATGCAGTGGGAAGAAGACTCGATGGGAAGGCTGTGAATTCGAAACTGAGGGCGCTGCTTCAATGCCTGCAGCCATTTTGCTGTATGGACAGACGTGATGACAGCTGTGTTTTTGAAAGATTAATTTGGTCACGATGTTCACAAAGACTGGAGAGGTGAAGAAGCTAAAGCAAGAAGGGCTGGGAAGCATCAAGTGACCGGGGTGACGTCAGAGACCATGAGGGAAAGACAAATTGGGGTTGTTTTGGTGTCTACGTATAGGCCACAAAGACCAGGGAGAGGTGAAGGGGAGAGAGGAGAGGGGAGATGAGGATTCTGGAACTAGTTTCTTAGGAGCATGACCCTTGGGCCCATGTGAGAAAGGCTCCCAGTCTGGCCCTGCCCTAGCTGTGACTTCCCTATGGGTGAGACATTTGGATGTTGAGGATACAGCCACCCCTTTCTACACTATGCTAGGTGTCTGAGAACCAAAATTCATGTCTAAATAGCCCAGCCCATGTTCTGAGCTGCACAGGTTCCTTCCCTGGGCCCATTCTCCAAGGGCCAATGGCACTGCTGGTGTGCACACCGGGGCCTGAGTGCTAGCCACAGAAGAGCTGCTTGTGGATTGAGCTTCAGCTTCTGGCTGCAGTGTCCCCATGCAGGCATGCATGACCCCTCACAGTGCAGGATGGAGTCAGAGGTGGGAAGAAACTGGGGGTGAGCCCTGAGCAGAGGCTGGGGCTGCGTCTTCCAGCATTACCAGGTTCAGGCATGGACTCTATGAGTCTGAGAATTCTAAAGGTCCTGGCTTCCAGGTCATCCTTACAAATACCCATTAGTAAGGTAGGAAGGTAGACATTTTATTCAGCAGCCTGTTGGCTTGGTTTATAACTTTTATTTTTAAGATTTTACTTATTTTTAGAGAGCGGAAGGGAGGGAGAAAGAGAGGGAGAAAAGCATTGATGTGAGAGAGAAACATCAGTCAGTTGCCTCCTGCACGTGGTCCAGTCACGCACCTGGCCCACAAACTAGGCATGTGCCCTGACAGGGCATCGAACTGGTAACCTTTTGCTTTGCAGGACGATGCCAAACTGAGCCACAGCGTTCAGGGCTCCTTTTTATTCTTGTAATGGTGTCTTTTAATGAGTGAAATTTCTTAATTTAAAGCTGTCTATCAGTTTTTTCTTTATTTTTAGAGACTTTTGTATTCTTTCTAACAAATATTTACCTAGTGTAAGATCATAAGGGTTTTTCTCCTGTTTTCCCTTAAAAGCTTTATTGCTTTGCCTTTCACAGTTAGAGGCATTAGATCTCAATGAATACCACTGATATTATGTGAGGTAGAGGTTGAGATTAATTTTGTTTTCCAATGGATATCCATTGGCCCAGCTCCATTTATGAAAAAGTTCATCCTTTCTCCTACTGATGTTACCTCTATTGTGAACCAAGTGACTACATATGTGGGTCTCTTTCTATTGGTCGATTTGTGCTTTAAACACCTCTCAATTACATGTTATTGTGTTCCGTGTAGGAACTGCAGTTTTCATTAGTCAATCCACATGTTGTACACCTTAACCAAATATGAAGTATGTCAAGTATATCTCAGTTTTAAAAGCTGTATAACTCAATTTCCAAGCAGCTTAATTCCACTGAGGTCAGAGAAAGTATTCAAAATTTGATCCTTTGAAATCTGTTAAGGCTTTCTTTGTGTCCCAGCATATAATGAGTCTTAGTAAGTTTCTTACATCCTTTGGTTCCACTATTGTTATTGGCTGTATGTCCTGTCTCCAGGAGAAGGAGATGGCTTGCTCAGATTCTAAGGTTCAGACTAGGAAGAGATGCACGTCACTTGGTTCACGTTCTGTTGACAAGAACTTGCATGCCCACATGGCAGGGCCTAATGCAAAGCAGATGGCAAGCTGAATTCTTACAGGGTCTCCCCTCCGTAAGATTTCAAGAGAGCTGCAGGGCGTCCCATACAGTTTTCCAGCTAAGCAACTCCAGTTGGAAACCAAAAAAAAAAAGTTTCTCTCTATAGCTCTGGTAGAAAAATTGCAAAGAAAATCAGACTGGCCAGATTTGGATCACTTTTCTGTGTTAAACAATCACAATGGCAAAGGAGGTGGAGTAGTCCTCCTGTTGGGCCCAGCCTAGGTCCCACAGACCCACTGTATGAGGAGGAAGCCAAGCACTGCTCCCCACTCGTATCCCCGGGGAACAGAGGGATGCCCGGCTGGAGCAGATAAGCGCCCCCCACCTCTGAGCCGTCCCCATTTCTTCTCCAGAAAATTTCCCACAGCCAGTGTCCGTCTTCAGATGGTGGCGGAGCTGGAAGCCCCTGGGGAAAGCCGACACCTTCCCGCCCCAAAAAACAGGCAGAAATGGGAGAAAGAAGGGTGACTTTATAATATTCTAGGTAGATACCTGCATACAGGAGGCTCAGGACAACGCAGAGAGGTACCGGAGTGTTTTTTCTGTGAAGAGTAAAGAGGCGAGGAGCCTGCCCTATGTGGGTGATCAATTTATGAAGGAGGGTAGAAAGTTTCTCTGTCTCTCAAATGCACCAAAAATTCGAAGGGACTTTAAAAACCACTGACGAACAAAATAAAAACAGAGACATGGATACTCGGGACGGCTGGACAGAGCTCAGAAGGGAGGGTATTGGGAGTGAGGGGACTGGAAGAAATTAGTCAAAGAACATGTATGCATTCTTGCTTAGCCCATGGACACAGACAACAGTGTGGTAAGGGGCGGAGGCTGGGTTTAGGAGGGCAAAGTTGGGAAAAGTGGGAGACATCTGTAATAGAGTCGACAATAAAAATAAATAAATTTAAAAAATAATAAAGGACCACTTTCCCACTCAGAAGGGGAAATCAATGTCCGAAGAAGGGAAAGTGACGACCCAACACCTGTCTGTCGCGGGCTCCCGGGGCTTGTACAGAAATGAATCCCATAGAGAGAAAGTCAACCCCGCTGAGCGCCACCCAGAGGGTCTCAGCAGGTGAAAGGAGTCTCGACCCCAATGCACCACAGCCGCCAGAACGCTCCGCGGGTTCTCCGTGATCCAAAAGCAGGAAAAGAAAGGAAGCACACCTTGGACACAGCTCGGGCCTCAAAGTTTTTGTTTTTATTCACAAAATGTCCCTTAAATATAGTAGGTGGAAAAATCTCTCTTCTGTTTGTATCCCCGCCCCCGCCCCGCGCCCCGCCAGCTATAACCTTGAGCTCGGGAGGACGCGGTCCAGGCCCGAGTCCCTCTCCAGCGCACCTCCCCAAGCCTCTCGCAGCCCCAGCTAGGACTCGCCGCGCCTTGCGGCGCCCGCGGCTGTGCGGGATCTCAGGACAGGGGCGGGGCCGCGCGGGCGGGGACTCCAGACACAGGCGGGGCGGGACGGGACGCGGGGCGGGGACTCTGGTGACGCGTGACGGGCGGGGCGCGGGCCTATGCAATGGGTGGGGCCCGTGCGCTGGGCCAAGACGCGGTGGGCGGGGACGCGGTGACCGGAGCCTCTGCACCAGGGCCCTGGGGAATTGGGAACGCGCCGCGGCGGGGACGCGGCGGGAACTAAACGCTGGGAGAGCTGGGACGCGCGGAGGCGGGGCGTGGTCGGAGATCCTGGTCCTGCGCGCAGGGCGGAGGTCCTGGTGACGGGGCGGGGACCCAGGGACCCGGGCCTCTGCGACGCGCCGGCGGGTTCCACGAGGAGCTGGTCTGGTCCCTGCGCCTGGCCCTGGCGGCCTAGCCATGTTCACCTTCGTGGTTCGCGACGAGAACAGCAGCGTCTACGCCGAGGTCTCCCGGCTGCTGGTCGCCTCCGGCCACTGGAAGAGGCTACGGCGGGACAACCCCAGGTTCAACCTGATGCTAGGAGAGCGGAACCGGCTGCCCTTCGGAAGACTGGGTGAGCGTCCCCGTTCCCGTCCGCACCCCGCCCCTAGGGCCCGCTAGAGCCAATGTTTTTGTGTTAAGGCCACAGATCTTTCCCCCGTCACTCCTCCGGCGGATAATACACGGATCCCTAAAGGTCTAAAGCATCGTTCTTAATGTCTGGTCTTCGGAATCGGATTCGGACCTGAGTCACCGCGCGGTCCCGGGTCCACGGCCAGTCCTGCAGCTCAGAGGGCATAGGCCGCCGGATCCCACTTCCCCCGAGCCGACGCCCCCATCCTAGCACCGCACACCCCGCCCCCTCCATCCCAAGGCCTGGCGCCCTACCATCCGAGGTCCGATGTCCCCCATCCCCGGGCCACGCTCCCCCTCTGCCCATCCCCTGCCCCAGGCCTGATGCTCCCCACGCCTGGCCGACGCCCGGATCAGGCAGGTCCGAAGGCCGAGAGCGGGGCGGGGAGGCTCCTAGAAGTCGGGTGACATCTGGATGGAGGATTGCTCCCGGACTGGTGTGGGCGCGGAAGGGGCACTTGTGTGTGGTGAAAACCCCGAAGATTCAGCTCCCCCAAGGCTCAGATAAACCGCCAGGGTACTTGGAAAAGATCTGGATTCCAAAAGCAGGAGGTTCGGAAGGGCCGGGGACTTGCGATTTCAGACCATTCTTTAGCTTAACCAAAGAAAGTGTGTGTTCACAACTGTGGGTTCACAATGGGGTGCTGCATGCAGATTTTACACGGCGCTGGATTCACCCTCTTACCCTGCTTCCTTCACATGGTTGCAGCTGGCTTGGCACCACCAGATGCACGTGGCCTTCTGTGCGAAGGCAGTGGGGGTGGGGAGCGCTCGCACTGCTCTTCAGATGACGTAATCCAGAAGTTGTGCAGGGGCTTCAACTACCCTCCCACTGACCTGAATGTAGCCTCAGCGCTTCTCCTCGCTGCGCAGTCGCCAGTAGGTGCAGCCTCTGCCCTGACAGCCGTGTTCCCTGCCAAAGTTCCCTGGAGTAGGGACCTAATCGCAGGCTGAAGACCCAAGCAGAGAATCGGTAATGAGGAAAAGCCATCGTGCCCTGGAGGGCAACCAGACAGAGCAGTGTTCTGTGTCCAGGAGAGGAAACAGTTTCTAGAAATAGGTGTGGTCAGAGACGGGGAGGTTGAAGGGGCAGAGACTGAAAACCAAGTGGCTCCTGTGAGCTTAGAGCCTTTGAAGAGAGAGCGTGTGCAGTGGGGTGGTGTGGGGAGTGGAGGGTGTGGCAGCACAGCCTTACTGGAATCTTCTTTGGAATGATACCTCGAACCGCTCTTTATGGTTATACAAGGTTATGACGCATGGTAGGGTTGACTCTAACCCCCCAGAAATCCTGTCATACAGGGAACTTGCCTGGGATACCCCTTTGTTAACCTTCTCCCCAAGAAGCTCTCCCTCTCCACAGAGAACACCTTCCTTCAAAGAAGAAAATCTGCTTACACTTGGGAACAATTATTTCCTCCTTGCTCCGTCCACTTCCCCACCTGCCTGACTTCCTTCCTCTTCGCAGTGCTTGGCTGTAAAAGCTTAGATGGCATCCTAGCACTAAAAACAGAAGTGGCTCTGGCAGGGTTGTAGCAGGGTCGATGGCCTTGCTGTGGCGGTCAGGACTAGGAAGAAGGAGCAGAAACCACCCAGCAGGTCTAGATCTAAACAGCCCCCACAAAGTCGGCAGATGAGCAAGCAGTAAACATTTGGTGTGTGTGGGAAAGGAAGCAGCATCCGACCACCAAAATAGTTCCATGCCTTCACTGCAAACATATTTGCCTTTTGTTTAAAGCACACCATGGGGATCCCAAAGAGAAATCAGGTAAAGGGTCAGGATGCCAGGGCCACAGGTGAGAAGGTAGGCAGCCCAGGTGTGAGCCAGGAAGCTGGTGACAGCCAGGTAATGCCTGAAACTTTTTACCCACTTGTCTACTATTCTCAGGTGAATTATTTTTACCTTCAAACTCCCTTTGTTTGGCTTTGTGCTTTCGTTGCTGGAAATTCAATGCATTTTGTTAGGATTTTAAACAAAAATTTAGAACTTTTGTTTTTATTTGTATCTTTTCTGCTCTAATTTTATGGAGCAGGGCACTTGTCATAAGATCTATTGAAAATGAGTTTCCTTGTGGAGTGATGCACAGAAAAAAGCCTGCTACCTCCCCTTGCCTTCTGGTGGCTTTCTTACAAGCCTGCAGACGCAAATACACGGGCGAGCAAGGACCATCGATTCTGCTGCCTTCCCTGATGGCTATAGGGAACAAGGCTTGGGAGGTCAGGGCTTGAGTCTGCTGAAGGCCTCACTGTGCAGAGGTAACTCACAAGTCGGTGTATTAAGCCAGGAAGGGGTGTAGTGGGGATTGGAGAGAGGTGAAGTAGAAAGTGGACCTCCGTCTTAAGAAGAACAAACAGCCCTGGCTATGTGGCTCAGTGGATTGAGTGCCAGCCTGCAAACCAAAGGGTCGCCAGTTTGATTACCAATCAGGGCACATTCCTGGGCTGTGGGCTAGGTCCCCTGTTGGGGGTGTGTGAGGGGTAACCAACTGATCAGGGTATCTTGCACATCCATGTTTCCCTTTCTTTCTCCCTCCCTTCCCCTCTCTTCAAAAATAAGTAAATAAAACCTTAAAAAAAAAAGAACAAACAAAGGCAGCAGTGGTCTCAGGCAGCTCTATGATGTTGATATTATAGTATCCACTATGGGGAGGCTGGGTGTGCCAGTGGAATGCTGAGGCAAGGGGCCGCACAGGTGCAGGGCAGCAAAATGATTCCTTCTCGAATCACCAGTCCTGAAAGGGAGAGAGAAAGCTGGCCATGACACAGCTGTTCGCTCTCCGTGCATGGTTGCTGACTGGTTCCCGACCCCTTCTGAGCCTCCCTTTCGTTCACAGGTCACGAGCCTGGGCTGGTACAGTTGGTGAATTACTACAGGGGGGCTGACAAACTGTGTCGCAAAGCTTCTTTAGTGAAGTAAGTGTTCTTTAAAACCTGTTCTTTTTTTTTTTTACATAAATGGTGTTAGCTTTCATTGTGAAGCACTTAAGGAAAAATGTGGGGTTATTTCTAAAGGGCAAAATACTTTTATTTAAAAAGCCAGCACATATCAGTTTTGGAGCTTCCTCTGAGCTACTTTGATTGCAATCCAGAACTCTGCCATCTGGCACTGGACGAAGCCTGTCTGTCTCTGAGGCAAGGCTCCCACACGCAGAGCCTGGGACGGGTTTCTTCTGTGAGTGTTTTACACTCCAGTGTCTGTCATCCAGTGGTGGTGGTGAGAAGTGGGACATTTCCGGGCACAGCTGGTGCCTGGAGAAGGGACCCACACAAGCCCTTGGCAGCCACTCTCACAGCAGCCAGAGCCCCCTTAGAAAGGACACCTGGAGAGGCATAACCACATCTGCTATGCCACCCCACTCTGCAGAGTTGGGTGTGGTAGGTATCATAAGAACAGTATTCTAAGACAGAGAAGCCATGTTATCTGCTGATCTTGTAATCCCAGCTCTTCCCCTTGTTAGTTTAGGCAAGTGTCCTCATCGGTCTAAGCCCCAGTATGTCCCTCATGGGTAGTGGTGAGGGTGGAATGAGGTGATGCATGTGAAGTGTGGGCACAGGGGTTTATAGTGAGCATTTGACTCTCTTTGCCTTAGTTTCCTTTTCTGTAAAATGGGAATAATAATAGTAAGTGTCTCGGGGTTGTTGTTGGGATTGAATTAATTTATGCAAAGGCTTTGAATAATGCCTGCCTGGCAGTTCACACCGTGTAAGTGGAAGTTCTTATTGTATTTACTGTTGTTGTGGCCACCACTGCTACTGTTAGCATTCCAGTAGGGGAGGCAGGAGCGGCCCTACAGTCAGGGCTGCAGCAGGTCCCCATCGTTTCCCCGGATGACTGCTGAAGGCGTGCGTGCGGCCACACCAGCCATCCCGGGGAGGAGGCGTGGGAGACATGACTCAGTGCGCCTGCCCTCTCCCCACGCACGTTTCCTTCTGGACTCTAGACATTTACCAGGTGGAGTGTCCATAGGAACCTGCCCCGTTTCATTCAGACTCACTGGCCCCAGTGACTCCATACCCACTTCTCTCAGGGCTGGGCTTTCCTGCTTTGCCAGCTACTCCTGAAGGAGACCAGGCTTTCTGAAGTCTTCTTCTAATTACATGTTTATTATATATTCAGTGCAGAAGCTTTTTTCACTAGAACTAGAAATGAGGCATGATTGTTTATCCAGATTACTCATTTAGAGATTACTATAAAATGTTTATTCAATCTTTTTCCTACTGTGATTTTTTATGTAAAGATAAAAGTAGAATTTTGCTTTTATAAGTAGGAACAGAGGATACCATAAAATATATCCTACGTATTTGCATATTTAGCAGCTGCAGTGAGGTTGAGTGAGTACCGGACTGGAGTCATGACCAGGTCTGAGTAGGCGGCTGGTCCCTGGTACCTTGGACAGCGCCATGTTGACCTGCCCCGCCCCCTCCCCCCACACCCCTCAAGTGGTCCCTCTGTAAAATGGGGATGGTGGTGATCACACGTGCTCTTTGCCCTTTGGTGGCATGTGACACAGCCCGTGATGTCTTGAATTACACAGGCTGGGGTTGTCCTCACCTTCACAAGTGTCCTTTATTCTCTCAGGTACCCTGAGAGGGACTGTAGTAATTCTAGGAGGTGATGGTTCCCCTTGTCATTCTGTCTCCTTCCCATAACTTTGCATGGCTCGAAATGGCTCAGAAAGTTTTTTAAAAAGCCATGTTAAATGGCAGCTTGCAGAGGGCAGCTGGATTGCCCAGGGCCACGGCAGTCAGTGCTGGGCCAGGACTATTCTTGCCTGTGCACAGGGGACCACGGGCAGTGTGCCTGGGCATCACCCAGAGGCTCTGACACGACCTTACACAGGATCCTGTACAGCAAGAGCCTCCTGCTGTCACTTCAGGAAGAGTCAAATTCACCAAGGCACGAGGCCACAGACTCAGAGCCCTGAGGGCTTTTCTTCTGGCTTAAGTTGGAGACTCTTTTCCTCTCAAGAGCGCTTCTCCCTTGTAGATGAAAATCTCCATTCATGATTTCTTTCCAAATGAACTTATGAGGAAATGGGACAAATGCAAGGGACTTCTGTAGAAACTGGTCTCTGTTTTATATAGGAAATGAAGGCTTTCAAATCGAGGTTATCCTGTAGGCTAGTGCTGTCCAACAGAAATAACATGCCAGCCACCTGTGTGATTTTAAATTTCCTAGTAGCCACAATAAAATGAGTACAAAGAAACAGGTGCAATGTATTTTAATCATATATTTTATTTAACCAAATCAAAAATATCATTTTGACATGTCATTAATATAAACAAACAAATTATATATTTCAGATTTTTTTTAAAGATTTCATTTATTTATTTTTAGAGAGGGAAGGGAGGGAGGGAAGGAGGGGGGGGAGAGAGAGAGAGAGAGAGAGAGAGGGAGAGAGAGAGGGGAGAGAAACATCAATGTGCGGTTGCTGGGAGACATGGCCTGCAACCTAGGCATGTGCCCTGACTGGGAATCAAACCTGCGATGCCTGGTTCACAGCCCGCGCTCAATCCACTGAGCTACACCAGCCAGGGCTTATTTCAGATTTTTAAAAAAAAATTCTGAGTCTTCAAAATCTGGTGTATATTTTATATTTATAGCACATCTTAATTTAGACACCAAATTTTCATTGCAAACCCCTTGTTCTATATGTAGATTTCATAAAAATTTATGCTTTAAAAATGATTTATATGCTCAAGTTGTTCCCACCTATGTAAAACATTTTTGATAACTGAATTGAATACCCAAAATCATTGTCCTTTAATGATCACTTGCACATTGACAAAACAGGTTCATTTTATTAGAAGAATTCACTTGGCTTTAAAGCAAAAGCATATGTCATTTTTAAACTATATCCAAGTTAAGTAAATCCACCAACTCTTGTGTTAACTCAGTGGTACTGTTATGGAATTCAAAAGGGTATTGAATAAACTGAAAAGAAGCTCCAAATTTATTAACATTACCCAAGTGTTCTTCAAAAATTTCCTTAGTTTTTGCAGCCAGTTTGCTGTCTGTTACAATTAAAATCTTCTGCACATTAAGTCACATTATACAAAATTCGTAAAATCATTATTATGGACTTGTATTACAAAGTTGGGACATAAACTTGCATACCTGTCTGGCTGGGTCATAAAGCCCTCAGAGCTTTAAAATTAGCTTGTTTGTAGCGGTGTGAGAGTCCCACTGCCAGCTGTAATCTTTGATGATTGAGTGAAATGCGAATTACTGAAAATAATGAATTGTCAAGCATTCTTTTTATTTCAAGAAAACCTGAGCTGGAATGAACTGTACACTAAATCTTCCCAAAACTCTCCATCTGACTATCCTTGGCAAAGAACACGGCATCATTAAACATTGTCTTCTGTTTCTTGTAGCAGTTCTGTATTTGCAAGTATACACTGAGCCATTTGAACAACTGTATCCATGATGCTTTCCATAGAGTGGGCTTCAGAAAACTGAGGTCAGATGTTTCCAAGATGTATCACACAGTAGAAGGAGGCAATAAAGGAAATATCAGTCTTTTAAGAAATCCCAGTGAATCCAATTTTAACCCAGCCCAGCTGGAGTACTGTCTGTTGTGATAGAAACTGACGTTTCGCAGCGTGTAGGTGAAACTCTTCTTGGACAGGTGTAAAAGATCACAAACTAGCTACACAGTGAGTTTGATATTTTGTTGCCTGCAGTTCGACACTGTTTTTTCATATATTTGCAAATCCTTTGAGGGAAATATGCCCAAAGCATGCTCGGGCCCCATCTCTTCTGTCACACCAGTCATCTAAAGTGAGTGTGCTTAATGTTCAAGTTTTGAATAAATCTTTAATATTGTTAGAAGTGTTTTGTGCTCTATGGGCAATTACTTAGCTGGCTGAAGTAAACTTGTTCACTTTTTGTAAAAAGTTTTTTTAGTCTTTTCCTCAAAATAATTTCTTTTACCACATTTCCATCTAAAATGATTTTCTTTTTGTGTGTAGAATCCAGGCCATTTTATAGCTGACCAAACTTGCAAGCACAGATTCTATTAAAAATTTGTTTATATTTTTTGCTAAATCACTTAATTTATTTAATTTGAATTTCAGCCACTAATTTCATTGATTCTTTTTTGACTGTTGAGAGGAAGATGCTTATCAAATTCATTATGCATTTGCTGAAAGTGTCTCCGGTACACAGTGAGGTTTGTTCTGAGAGTAGAACAATGAATTGTGGACAACCACAATGAATTGTAGTTGTCCTCATTTCCCCCATTGCTCTCCCTGCCCTGCCCCTCCCCTCCCCCATGTGCAATCCTCCCCCATTGTCCTTGTCCAGGGGTCCTTTATACATGTTCAATGCCTATTTTTAACTAGAAAAATACTTATAGTTTACTTCAGTTACCAGTTATGATTTACCCAGCTAGCACTGTAACTCATGCAGCCTGCATAATAAGCACATGATAATGTTTCATAAGTGCATGGAAAACCCACGGGGACTGAATCGATCTGTTGTCCCTGAGTGGAACAGTGACGTGTCTGTGCGTGCCACCGGAACAACAGACACACCAGGCACACGCTGTGATGCAGCAAAAATGGCTTAGGTTCTGCAGTGCTGAACATGCAATGTCCTACCAAAACAAGGGAGCTGTGCCAATGGACAAATGTTTTCTGTTTTAGTCTTTAAATTAAAACTGAACTAAATTTAAATTTCAGTTCCTGAGTCATATTGGCCACATTTCAAGTGCTCAGGAGCCACATGTGGCTAGTGGCCACCCTATTGGACAATGTAGATAGGGTTGGACATTCAGTGAATTCGAAATGTATTTCTCTGTTCTTTTGAGTTCAAGTAACTCAAATCCTGTTGTCTTTAGCTTTAAAATAACTTTGTTTTCAATCTTAGTTTTCAATTCCTTTTCATTATTTCTGCCATTTGTTCACAGACTGGGTTTTGCAGGTGAACCTTAACACAGACTTAATATGAACCGTCTGCAGAAGAGGGAGCCCAGCTTGGGGCAGGCCCGTGAATGTCTTTGGTTCCTCCCTGGCTCTGATCCCTAGGGAGCGAGGGTCAGTTCAGAGGCAGGACTTGGGATTTAGGGACTTGCATCCTGTCCGAGTCTTACTACCTTTGTGGTATTGGGGGACATACTTACTTCTCTGTAACCCAGTGCCTGATCTGTGAAATGGGGTGCTGGTACCTCCCTTGAGGGGACCAGCTGGAGAGTAGACATGGTGGGAAGCCCTTTAAAGCCCTGCTGTTTATGAAGTGCCTTGCCCAGAGCCTGACTTTATCTGCTGTTATGTCATGTTATTGGGGGGGGGGGTGAGGGTAGGAGGTACATTTAGTTATGACCACTGGAGTCCTGTGTCCCATTAGAAAGATTCCTCTTTTAGTCTGTCTTGAAGTCAGGAAGGTGTTGGCTCAGGATTACTTCAAGTTCAGTTTCCTTGGAGATGCATTTTGAAAAGAGCTAGGTTCTGGACATTAGGTCCCTTGTGAACCAGCTGACACAGGCCTGTAAGGTTGCGTGGATAGTTGTGTGCGCCCGATAGTGCATTGCAGGTCGGCACAGGGAGACCAAGAGTAAGGACTGGGATGAGAAGGAGACCAGCCCCTGGCCCTGGTTATATCCAGCCTCCTTGAGCTCTGGAGGTAGCACAGGCTTTTCTGAATAGAGGGCCAGAGTGCTAAGAAGGGAGATTGACCCTCTGTCATGTTCCAGGCTGATCAAGACAAGCCCAGAACTGGCTGAGTCCTGCACATGGTTCCCTGAGTCTTATGTGATTTATCCCACTAATCTCAAGACGCCAGCTGCTCCTGCACAGAATGGAATCCACCCACCAATCCCTAACTCGAGGACAGACGAAAGGGAATTCTTCCTGGCTTCTTATAACAAAAAGAAGGAAGATGGGGAGGGCAACGTTTGGATTGCAAAGTCATCTGCCGGTGCCAAAGGTGAGTTGGCATCATTGTCCCTTCCTCCTGTCTCTGTAGGTTCCCAGTACTTTGTGCAATTGTATGCTGACTTTTAATGATATATTTGTCTTTATTGATTTTAAAGAGAAAGAGGAAGGGAGAGAGAGACAAAGAGAGAAACATCAATTTATTATTCCCTTACTTGTACACTCATTGGTTGATTCTTGTATGTGCCCCAACCAGGGATCAAACCTGCAACTCTGGCATATGGAGATGATGCTCTAACCAGCTGAGCTATCCAACGAGGGCTGGTGACGTATTTAGATGACTAAATCTTCTAATCTGAATCATTGAGGGTAGATAGCACATCTAGTTACATAGTCTTAAATATTTATCTACATACTAATGACTCATACATGTACAGCTACATATGTGTACATCTCCAGTGAGGTCTTTCTCTGTAAGCTCCAGATCCAGTTGCACACTTTTGGACATTTGTCCCAGAGAAATGAAAACATGTCCACACAAATGTGATTGTTCATAGCAGCTTTATTCATAATAGCCCAAAACTGAAAACAACCCACAATTCCTGGGTTGATTAACAAACTTTGAATGATTATGGTGAATGATTAAGCAAACTTTGGTGAATTAATACCACAGAATACTACTTGGCACTAGAAGGGAATGAACTATTGCTAAAAGCAGCAACTTGAATGAATCTCCAGGGAATTATGCTGTGTGAAAAAACTGATTCCCAAAGGTCACATGCCATATAATCCTATTTATATGACATTTCTGGAATGACAAAACTATAGAAATAGAGAGCAGATTAGTAGTTGTCAGGGAGGTGGTGTGGGGAGGGAGGCAGTTGCAGCTTTAAAAGAACAACGTGAGGGTCCGTGCAATAATGGAATTGTGTACAATGGGAGAAGATGCTTGCAAATCATAGCTTATACGCATCTGCATCCAGAATGTATAAAGAACTCTTATAACTCAATAATAAAAAGACAACTAATCCAAATTAAGAAGTGAGCAAAGAATCTGAATAGAAATTTCTCCAAAGAAGACAAACAACTAAGACAGCCAATAAACACATGAAAACATGCCCCACATTATTAGTTATTAGGAAGATACCAACCAAAGTCCCAATGGGGGACCACTTCACACCCACTGAGATGGCTGTGATCGTGCAGACAGGTAATGATAGCAAGTGTTGGCAGGAATGTGAAAGATTGGAACTCTCATATACTGGGAGAATGTAAAATGGTGCATCAGTTTTGGAAAGCAGTTTGATAGTCTCTCAAAAAGTTAAACATAGAATTACCAGATTATTCCACTCCTAGGTGTAACTTCCCAAAGAATTGAAAACATACGGGCACACAAAACTTGTGTAAATTTTCATAGCAGCATTACTCATCAGAGCCAAACAAGAGTGGCAATAACCTAACTGTCCATCAATTACTTGGTGAATGGTTGAGCAAAATGTGATCTAACCATACGATGGAATGATATTCTGTCAGACAGAGGCATGAAGCACTGACACATGCTACAGTGTGGATGAACCTGGAAAATATGATGGTCGGTGAAAGCAGCCGGACACAAAAAGGCCACATGCTGGATGATTCCACTTATATGAGACATCTAGGGCGGGCAGACCCACAGTAGGTTACTGTCTGGCAGGGGCTAGGGCAAGGAAGGAATGGGGAGTGACTGCTAGTGGGTATGGGGTGTGTTGGAGGCGAGGAAAATGTTCTAAAATGAGATTGTAGTGATGGTTGCTGGAACATACTGAAACCATTGAATCACACCCTTTAAAAGGGTGGATTTTACGGCATGTAAAATACATCTTGGTGAAGCTGTTAATGTTATTTAATGTTGATAAAGCTTACAGATACTTTGAATGTAGCCAGTTTTTTTCTGTCACAAAGCTTCAGGGAATCCACTTGTACATTTGTATCTATGCCCTAATCTTCCCGGTATTTCCATAAGACAGCGTTAAAAGTGGTCACAGGCAATACATATCTCGTGTTTATCCTGGTAGCCGGTGATCAACAGGAGAGCAGCATTTATTTAGCATGCTTAGGCATTTAGAGTGTCTTTCAAAATGAAACTCCATGATCGGGGCTTGCCAAGCCAGTGTTTACAGCCCTGTATGGAGAGAAAGTTGAACGACCCCGGTGCTTCGTGCTTCGGCGGGTGGAGGGGAGAGTGAGTGATGGGAAAAGGGAAGGGTGGAGAAAGCTGAGTGAGCCGCCAGTACGAACCCCCTGCCTGTGTTTCCTGCTGTCGGTGTCTCCCCTCCGGGTTTGCAGAGAGCGTTTCCTCTTGGGATGAACTGTACTAATTTTCATTTTGATGTTGCCCTGTTAGGCGAAGGCATCCTCATCTCATCCGATGCTGCGGAACTTCTGGACTTCATAGACAACCAGGGCCAGGTGCACGTGATCCAGAAATACCTCGAGCGCCCTCTGCTCCTGGAGCCCGGTCATCGCAAGTTTGACATTCGGTAGTGCATCCAAGTCCGTTCTTTCACTAATCTAAAACAAATGCAGTGGCGTGTTGTGTGGTGAGGAGGGTGACAAGGAATGTGTTTAGTATGTTACCAAAATTGAGCACAGCTGAATGGAACTGAGCTTCCGTACCTAATTCTCTCTTTTTCTTTCAATATTTTTTCTTTTCTTTCTCCTTCTCCTTGTTCTCCTTCTCCTTCCTCTTCTTCCTTCTTCCTATCCTCCTCCCCCTCCTTTTTCTTCTTCTTTTACTTTTTTTACTTTCTAGTCTCTTTAATGAAAATGACTTTGTGGATCTGAAAAGAAGGGTATAAATATATGGCCTTCCTTGTAGAAGAAGCAGAGAAAGATCTACACGGAACACATAATTCAGACACAACATGTCATGTGACTCTGACAAAAATTACGTGTCCTGACCTTATTTGTGTCCCATGTTTTAAGGATTTCATAAACAGACCCCAGGTTTTTGGACTTTAACTTTCTTAGCAAAGGACCTGCTGAGGAGAAGAGGTGCGGTGCGTTCCAAGCTGAACGGCCCTCAGCCCAGCCTGCTCTTGGCCTCGCTGTTTACTCCTCAGAAAGGACTTGGTCTCTGCTGCCTTTGTGTCGGGTCAGCTGTTCTGTGTCAGACCAGCTGCAGGGTGAACAGTCTTTTCTTACAATTACTTAAAATCACCGAACATGGCAAATTAAGGTTTTACAGATTAACCTTTAAAACAGACCCATCAAATGTCTTTAAAATGCTTTGTCTTTTGAATGGGTCAAAGCGTCCTTGTCACTGGTGGGGAAATGTTTCATTTGATCATTACAGTTGTAGTTCACTCTCTTAGCTAGTGGTCGGGAGTTGCCTGTGTACTTTCAGAACCTCCCTTCTTCCTCTCCCTCCACCAGGAAAATCAGGGCGTGAGGATGACACGTATATTTCTGACGTGAAGGAACTTTGGAGGACCTCAGTAAAACTGCTTTTGTTGACTTGCAGAAGCTGGGTCCTGGTGGATCACCAGTATAATATCTACCTCTATCGAGAGGGCGTGCTGCGGACTGCGTCAGAACCGTATCATGTCGATAATTTCCAAGACAAAACCTGCCATTTGACGAACCACTGCATTCAGAAGGAATATTCAAAGAATTACGGGAAGTATGAGGAAGGGAATGAAATGTTCTTTGAGGAGTTCAATCAGTACCTGGCAAGTGCGCTGAACATCACCCTGGAGAGCAGCATCTTACTACAGATCAAGCACATCATAAGGTAGCTGAGCTGTATCTTTTTGGTTATGTGTGTCTGGAAGAAGCTTTGGGGGTTTGTACCTTTCAAGGAATTATTCCACTTAAGTTGACTAATTTAAAGACAAAAATTATTTGTAATTTTTTAATCATCCTTTTGATGTTTGTAGGATCTCTGATGATGTCACTGCTTTCATTCCTTATATTGGTAATTTTTATCTTGTCTATTTTTCTTGGATGGATTGGCTAAGGGTTTATCAATTTTATTAATCTTTTTAAAACGTCAGCTTTTGGCTTGATTGATTTTCTCTGTTTTTGTTTTTTATTTCTTTGATTTATGCTATTTATTATTTCCTACTTTCTGTTTTTATGTGGTGTTTAATCTGTTCTTTTTCTATTTTCCTTGTGAAAAGTTAAATCATTGATTTGAGAGACTTCATTTTTTAAAACCATAAGCACTTAATGCTATCAGTTTCCCTCTAAGTACTTGTTAGCCATTCCTCTAGATTTTGTTATATTGGGTTTTATTTTCATTTTATTAAAATACTTTCTAGCTTCTCTTGTGACTTCATATTTGACTTATGTGTTATTAGAAATTTTTGCTTAATTTTCAAATATTAGGAAATTTTTTTCCAGATATCTTTCTGTTGTTGATTTCTACTTTAATACCATTGTAGTCAGAGAACATAGTTTTTATGCTTTTTGTCTTTACAATTTGTTAGTTTGTTTCACGTCTCAGATATGGTCCACCTTCGTGAATGTTCCATGTGCACTAAGAATAACATCTACTCTGCTCAACTTAGGCAGAGTGTGCTATCACTGTGGGTCTGGTGAAGGTGGATGCTAGTGTTGTTCAAGTCTTTTATATCCTTGCTGATTTTCTGTTCTACTTCTTCGTTATTGAGAAGTCTCCAAGTACAATGTGGGTTTCTCTATGTCTCTTTTTGGTTTCATCAGTTCTTGTTCCATATATTTTGAAGATCTAGTGTTGGTGCATATACATGTAGTTCTTTTTTGGGAAAGTGACCACTTTATCATCTGTCTTTACCCATGGTAATATTTCTTATTTTGAAGTTGCCTTTTTACTGTGACTGTAGCCATTCCAGCTTTCCTTTGATCAGTGGCATTTCCTTTCCACCCTTTGACTTCGATTCCAGTGGGCTCCGGTCGGCGACACCGAGTTGGGTTTGGTTTTGCTCTGAATTCAACATAATAATCTCTGTCTTTTAATTTGTGTTTATATCATTTAAATTTAATGTAATTATTGGTTTGGTTGGGTTTATATCTACCATTTTATTATTTGGTTTATTTGTTGCCTCTTTTTTTATTTTTATTTGCTTTCATGTCTCCGTTTCCTGACCTTTTTTGAATTATTGGAATTGTTTTAGAGTTCCATTTTAATTTTCCAGTTGAGTATTTGACTATATCTATATCTATCTATCTATCTATCTAATTTTAGTAGTGATTCTAGGGATTAAAAAATATATATATCTAATATGTCACAGTCTTCTTAGACTTAATAATTCACCGCTTCCAATAAGATGCAGAAATCTTATAACCTTGTAGTTCACTTGACTCTTCTCTGTGTTATAGTTGCTATGTGTATTACATGCACATACATTGAAATCACTACCACATAACGTTATAATTTTTGGTATCAATTGTTATACATATTTTTTAATGTGGACAGTCAGGCTGGATTTAAAAAAAATATAAGGCTAACCTGTACGATGTCTACAAGAAATGCATTTAGATTAAAATAAGAAAAAACATATTTTTTACCCAGATATTTGCCATTGTCTCCGCTCTTCCTTTTGTCCTGAGGCTCCAGATTTCTCTCTGGTGTTGTTTCCCATCAGACTCCGTCATGTGTTTTTAGAGCAGTTCTGCTTGTGATAAGTCTTCTTAATTTTCTGTCTCCTGAAAATGTCTTTATTTCACCTTATTCCTGAAGGGTGTTTTCACTGGACTTACACGAACATAATGTCAGACAAAAAAGTAAAAAAATAAAAGCTGTGTACAAGATGTATACAGATTGATTCCATTCATATAAATTGGAAAAACAAGCAAAGCTTAGTCCTACATCATGCAGAGGAAGGTGTCTCCGTGGTAAACATGGAGAGGCAAAGGAGCAATAAACACGGAATCCAAAGCAGCGTCATCTCCAGAGAACGGGCAGGAGGGGCCCAGGAGGAGGCCTGGGGCTCCAGGTGAGGGTGTCGGGATGGTCACCAATGCTCCATGTGTTTTGGAGTCACGAGACATTTTTATATTAATATGTACAGTTAATATTCATTTGTATTTCCCCACATATTTTTAACCCTTCATGTTGCTTGCTTTTCCTGCATGCATGTTCTCGCTTGTGTCTAGGATCATTTTTCTCTTAAAAATTGCTCATTTTTAGTGCTGTTTTATAAAGTTAGGTCTGCTGATGATAAATAATCTCATTTTTTATTTATGAGATATATTTATTTTGTCTTCATTTTTAAAGGCTATTTACTCTGGAAACGGATCGCTAGACCAGCAGTGAATATTTTTGTAGCATTTGAAGGTGGCACACACTGTCTTCCAGGTTCTGTCTTTCCTGTTGAGACGGCAGCCGCAATCTCAGCATTGCTCTCAATGATTCTTTTCTCTGTTTTTAAGATTCATTTTTGTGGATTTTATACATTTTACTATGAGATGTGTGTAGTTTTCCTTGCACACACTCCTGCATAGGTTTCTTAGTGCTTCTGGAATCTGTTTCGTCTGTTTTGGAATGTTCATGGTCATCATCTTTTTAATTATGGCTTTTCTCCCATTTTCCTTTCCTTCTGCATGTGCAAGTACATGGATATTTATCCTTTCCCCTGTGTCGCATTTCTCATGTGGTTTTTGTGTGTCATTTTATCTCTTTCTTCAGTTATTAAAACCTGTTTTAAAAGTCTAAAAAGTAAAAAGTTCAAAGCTATTACAACCGCTGTTAAACTCAGCTATTAAGTGCTTGATTTCAGTCCTACTTTTCAGCTCTGCAATTCCCACTTGACACTTATTTTTAGATGGCCATTCTCTTTTGAAATTCTCCCACTCGTCTTGTATTTTCTTGGACGCAGTAATGACGGTTCTTCAGTATCATTGTTCTGACAGCTCCCAAATCTGGGTTACCTGTGGGCCAAATCTGGCCTGTAGCCTGTTTTTGTATGACTATAAACCAAAAATGGTTTTTATATTTTAAAATGCTGTAAAATAAAAGTAGAAGACTATCCAACAGAGACTGTATATATCCTGCAAAACCTAAATTAATTACTCTCTGACCCTATGTAAAACAAATTTGATAGCCTCTGACTTACACTTTGTTACCTAGTGTCTGTTTTATCTCCAGATCATGTTTCTTAACATGCTTAGAAATAATTTTTTTAAAATTTTATTTATTTATTTTTAGAGAGGGAAGGGAGGGAGAAAGAGAGAGAGAGAAACATCAACGTGCGGTTGCTGGGGGCCGTGGCCTGCAACCCAGCCATGTGCCCTGACTGGGAATTGAACCTGTGATGCTTTGGTTCGCAGCCTGCACTCAATCCACTGAGCTACGCCAGCCAGGGCGGAAATAATTTTTAATGTTATTATTCATTTATTGCAGATTGCCAAATCCAGTGGAGATTTTTTTTAAACTGAGATATAATGTGCATGCAGTAAAGTCCACAGATCTTAAATGTTCAGCATAGTGAAACTTTAAATTTGCATATACTCACCTAATCATAACACAGATCAGAATATAAAACAGAGAACCACAAAAGACTCCCTGAACCACTTTAAAATAAGTACTCCCTGGCAAGCCAGCTACTCTTTTGACTTTTATTACTATGGATTCCATTGCTTCCTCTTAAACGTTATGTAAAGGAAATTATACTGTATTTTCTGTTTTGTGTTCGAGTTTTTTTCAATATTGTGTTTATGGGGTTCATCCATATTGTTGCACATAGTGGCAGTTTATTCTTTTTCATTGCTATGTAATATTCCACCATGCAAGTGTTTCACAGTCAATGGACCTCTGGGTTTTGTCTCCTTATTTCAGACCAATGACAGATCTGCATTGCTGTGTGTCAGGTTTCCTGTTTATCACAAGGGTTTCTCGTCGACATGGGGCTGCTTGTGCACACGGCTGTCCTTTCCCTACTGCACATCAGGTTCCACACCAGGTGGCCGTTTGTGTGAGGCTCTTCCTGGGCCCTCCACCTGTCCTGTCAGTCTGTTCACCTGCTCTGCCATTACTGCCGTCATGAAGACTGAGCCTTTCTCCTTAAATAGTTTTACATAGAGGCCAGCAGAATAATTACAAGGCTCAGAGTTCTATTTCCTCAGGGATTATAAATGGTTAGAATTCTGATACCAAATAAATCAAGTATGCTGAAGAAAGAATTCCTATTTTAGGCAAAACATTTGTTGGATATTAGCTACGCCCCCCGGGCCTGGTTCTGTGCAGAGCGCGTTGCTGCCTTGGTGCTGGGGCTCTCCCCCTACTCCCGAGGTATTTACCCCAGCTACCGGGCCGAACTGCCCAGTCTAGCCGAACAGAGATTCCTGTATAAACTCCCAATGATGAGAAAACCTACTTTAAAGTGACTTATCAATCTTGAGCTTCCAGCAGATGCAAAGTAACATTCAGTTTTGATCTGGTTCTGGCCCTCAGTCTGTCCTCTTTGTGCCGGAGCACGGCGTGCCTTTCGCTCTTCGTCCTTCAGTGTGGTGGGTTCTCTTTTTCTCGCCCCTCCCTCCCTCTCTCTGTCTTTATGATGAGCATCTATTAAATATTTTTTCTTAGTTATAATGTTTTTTTAAAAGAATGTACTATCCAATTTGTAATGTTTTAATTAAAACAAAAGTTAAGGGTATTCTATAGCATACAGATAGGATATAGGAAAAAATGTGATGTGTGGCTTGTCCCACTGCAGGTTAAAGATGAATGGAAGGAGAAATTCTTATTCCAATCGGCCCTTAAATGGCTAGCTGCCCAAAATAATAATAATAATAATAATAACAATAACAATAACAATAACAATAAT